>JARFJB010001929.1:287500-525000 GCA_036346205.1 Vesta saturnalis
AATTTTCGGAACGCGTTAAATGTTGCTGATTGCGTCTGGTAGAAAAAATCAAAATTCGATCATCTGCTGCGCCAGAATCGAACAGCATAAATTGGTCTCCACCTTCTAATCCGGGATTTGCTTTCATGCGAACGTTCCTTATTGTATCCTGTACAACTAAATTACTTTTAAGGGTTGTGGAACGTTATAAGGAATGTTATAAGTAGTAGTTTCAGAATAATTAAGGGGTTGAGAATTCCAATTAGCCATGTATAATTATAAAAATGAATTTGTGTTGCATTAATATTTTATTAATGACATATTAGAACGAAAATTGGGGAATAATTATGATGTACGTAATAATTGCGTGCACATTTTAGAAGATCTTGTACGTATTTATATTTACGTAAAATTATTAGAAGTAAATTAAAATTTATAGCAGGTATTGTTACATTTCAAAAACTTTAGTGACTATAGATTATTGCAATAAGTTTCTCGTCGAAGGTTTGTGTTTTGGGAGAATTTTTTTTCGAATAAGTGCACTATCGAAGAATTGTTGTTTCGAAAAATTGTTTTGCGAAGAATTGCTGCCGAAGAATTTTCACCGACTCCATTTCTTATATACTATAACAGAAATATAACTACCATAAGGAAGGATAACCTAGGATCTAATCTGAGTTGGTGAACATTCTTTGACAAGAATTCTTCTAATGAAAATTATTATTATTAAATGGCTAAGAAAGAAGTACTATCAAATTTATTAAGTGATATCTAATAGGCATATGATCAAACCATGAAATTAAACCATTCTTTTGTTTTTATACTTATTTATATTTATTTTCGGTAATCGAAGATTTATTGCTATATGTTCTATCAAAAAGTATGTGTAAATGTGCAACACGTAGATATACTTCAGTACGACTATCAGTATCAATTGAACGTTAACACAATTTTGTGAACCTGTTATTATTCTTTAACAGAACTTTTATTAAACAAAAAAAAGTAGCTGGTGTGGAACACCACACGACCTTCCAACCTACAAAATGGAAATTAAAAGAAATGAAATAAATTTAACATTTTCTTAGGATAACTATGCAATCTCTTTTATAATAAGTTCGTTAGGAAAATAATCAACATTGTAAAAACAAAAACAATAATATATGTCAGACGGCGGTTAATAGACATCTAGATGCTGATTTAAAAAAATTAAAACAAAATAATATTGTAACAAACTTCGAACGTGCTGTTAATAATTCACCTCTATGTAGGCAATTAACGTGTATTTCGTGCAGCGTGTGTTTCATACCTAGTTGCATAAAAACATTTAATTATTTTAATTAGAACTCGTACGCATTTCGTTTGTACATTCAATCTAGACATGTTCATGCGCAATAGACTACCTTAGCGCCTTTTTGGTTGAGTTAAGAAGGTGGATGTAGCATCAATTTTTGCCCTGTTGAATATTTTTTATGAGAAAGTGCTATACAATTTTGTATGGTGAGTTATTTGAAGTTGTGTTTGAGACGTTTGCATGTCAGGCACTTTCTTTATCTTTACTTTCAGGTTTACGTTTTATTTTTTACTTTAGCTTCACGTTTACACGTTTAAACACATCTACGCCATTAAATATTTTACCGTTAATCTAAGTTGCGGTATTAGTACGATTGATCAAGAGTGAAATTTATTCATTTGGGAATTAGTAAGCATATAAATCTAGATTTACTTCAACCTGAAGTAATATTACGCAACAATTTTTCAAAACGCTGACAGCGTTCGTTATTGTATTTGTATGCATTTCTATCTATCTAACATGAAGTTTAAATGTCATTCTGACATGGATAACTGTTTTTGTTTTACGTGATTTTGTTTTCCGTAATGAGTTTATTATAAAAGATATTGCATAATCCTCCTAAAACACAAACCTAATTATTTCTAACACACACTTATTGTCATTTTCTATTCACATTTCGCGTTAATTACAAGTTCGTTAGCGTGACTGCTTGTATGATATATTTATTTATGACATGCCTTAAAATGATTTCACCTTGAGATATTTTTCTATTGTTGCTGTCCTAAGGGTTATTAATATTACCAAATCTACTTTCAGGTTTTGAGTTAATTACCATGGACCTCTTAAATAATATTACCCCGACAATTTTAACAATCTCAATCTCAATTACGTAAAATTCTTTATTGATATAAAATACCCAGACATAAACTATAGACGCATAGTTTAGCAACAAACAATCCATAAGGTTGAATTTCAGTGGTAGCTCAATTTTTTTCAATATCTGGATAACAACTTCGAGATCGCAACAAAGCCACCTTCAACATAAAACGAAGGATTCATGCACTGTAGTGGATGTTTTGAAATGACCCAGTATTATTGATATTTTACAGAATATTTTCTGTAATAGAAGCTGATCGTGCTCGGCTTTCTGGTCTCTGTCGTCCACCTCGTCTCTCTCGCCTCTCTGGTCTCTTTCATCTTTCACATCTATCTCGTCTTTCTGGCTTCCCCCTCTCATCTCTTTCACCTCTTTGGTCTTGGTCTCTCTCGTCTCTCTAGTCCTTCTTGGCCCTCCCTCACGGTAAAACAAGTACGTTGTCGTTGTTGTTACTTAATTACTCATTTATTTTAAGGTAATTTTTGCATGTATAATGCTGAAGGTTGACTTCAAGGTGAAATCGATAGACATAAATACAAGTTAACTTAAAAAAAATTCCAAGACCGCTACTTCTGTAAGATATCAATAATACAGTTTAACCATTTTCATTCATATTTAACACGTCAGTACGCGCACCCATGGGAAACTGCCGCACCTTATGAAAATCAGCTGTATTTTCCTTATTTGTGAACAACAGGTTGGCAGAGCAGGATTACTTCCGTCCTCCCTCCTCTACACGTGACTTTGACATATTTTTGCAAATCATGCGCATATATTGGGAGTGGGCGCATGGTTATTTGTCACCGTGAGCAATTTGCAAGGAAGCGTGTAGCCGCGTAGTGCTTACTTTTTTCTACCATGATCAATTTGCAATTTTTGTGATTATTTTACCTTTAACTCCTTGTTTTATGTAGTATGTGTTAATTAATTTGGTTGTGAAAATGGATTCGTATGAAAGGGAACAAGAACGAATGAGAGAAATGCTTGAAAACGCATCTAGTGAACTAGGAGACCCGGAATCCTATTTTTGATGTTGAGGATGAAGTTTTGATGAACGCTGCAGTTGGTAATTCTGAAGAGAGCATCGAGGGGAATCCACCTGTTGAGATGAACGTTGATGACAATTTAGATGACCTTGCACTTTCTGCTTCTACTCCAAGCCACCAGAATGATCCCATAGATCTATCGACGGGATCAATATCAGTTGATTCAGATCCTCCTGATGCTCCGAAAAACCAAGGACTGCTAATCAACCCAGCGTACTCAGGTAGCCTATTCACATAATTTAGTAGAATACATGAATACATGCACAAAGTGAAATTGAATGTTGTAACTTATTTTTTCCTGAGACAATCATTGAAAGACTTGTTCACTATACTAATATTTAAATAAGACAAGTACAACAGAAATATCCACGCACGCATACGAGACGCAAGAGAAACCGATTCGTGTGAAATAAAAGCACTTATACGATTATTGTATTTAGCAAGTGCCACTATTTCTGCTAAGCAAAACACGCTACATTTATGGAAGAAAGACGGTCTAGGAGTGGAAATTTTCAGGTTAATAATGGCAGTCAATCGCTTTAGATTTTTGATGAAAAATTTGTGTTTCGATGACGCAGTTAGTGAGGACAGATACCAGAGAAAAGAAGAGGACAAGTTTTATTGTTTCAGAGAATTTTTGAAGATGTTCTCATCGATTTTAGGAAAACTACAGCCACAGAGCTTACGTGACAATTGATGAGATGCTACCAAACTTCCGTGGAAAATGCAGTTTTCGCATTTATATGCTGAAGAAACCTGCACAGTTTTAGTATTAAGGTTTGGGCAGTTACAGACTCAAAAACATATTACACATCCAAATCAGAGGTGTTCATTGCTAACCAAAAAAGAGGCACCTTTTTCATATCTACTAGAGATTTAGTTACCAGAATGGTATCACACAGAAAATACGGAGCGAAACGTAACGTGTGACAATTTCTTCACATCGATACCTCTTGCTCAAGGTCTCCTAAAAACAGGTTGGTACGATTAGGAAGAACAAAAGTGAAATTCCGTTAGAACTCGTAACTGAAGATAAAGTAAACAAAAGGCCAAAAAATAGTTCAATATTTGCATTCACTGTGAACGAACTCTAGTACCTTACAAAGAAGCGGGGAAAAAGTTTGTGACATTACTTTCAACTTTTCATGCGGATGAAAGTGCTGGTGACGTAAGTAAACCATCAATTATAACCTTTTATAATAAAAACAAATGTGATGTAGGTGTTAGTGAAGCCATGCAAAAAGACTACAGTGTATCAAAGATATCAAACCGCTGGCGGCTAACCATGTTTTCCATTGAGCTGAATGTTGATGAAATAAATCCATCTGTTATATTGAAATTCAACAACACAAAAGTCAACGAGAACAGCAAGCTTTCAGGGAAAGACATTTTGAAAAAAATTGGTCGACTTGTTTTGTAACATGCACAAGGAAGAGCTGCTACATGTTACCCAATCGCAAGAGAGATCAAGGACCGACTTATTGAAATATTTATATTTCAGCCAGCAAGATAAAAAGTACAAGCAGCATCATTTCAACGAGGTCGCTACAGTGTTTGCAGCATTTATCCTCGACGAAAAAACAGAAAATAACTGTAATTCGCAACAAATTCCAGACTCCAATCTGCAAGGAACATACTCTGCCATCATGCACAAACTGGACCGAGCGTGACCAAGAACCAGGTGAAACTGTAGAGGATGGTGAAGATTAAGGTGACAAAATTACACTTGTACAATTTAAATACAATTTATTGTACTTTTTTACCTATAATTTTATTTTTGCTATCGTAAACGTGTGACTTTTATAATTTTTACTTTTATAATTTTTTTCACTTTTATAGTTACATTATATACTGTAAAATTTTATTTGTTTAATCGTTTAGATACGTAATTATATGCAGTTTGTAAAAACTACAGGTGTTAATTTCCTTAACTGCCAAAAATCTAATGCGGCAACTTGCTAACAGCGCGTGATCTGGCGCTACACTGAAAATCGAAGAGTACAGCAATATGCTAACGTGGCGTGTTCTTATAAAATAATAAAAAATGGAAAATATTTCTAAAATTATTATTGTTCAATAAATCTCAGGTTTGAAAGTATTGACATAAGCTTTGTTAAAAACGTCTTTCAACCTTTGTAAAAATATACAAAGTACTGAAATTAACGCTTTAAGCTGGCATGAGCAAATTACCGTCATAGGATTTCCTCGTGTTCAAAAAGCGGGGGTGTACTGACGTGTTATTAATTTTTAGACTTACCTTGCGTTATATTAACAGACATAAATACATATTAACTTTCAATGCCAAGGCCGACCGCTTCCGTAACATGTCAATAATAAAGGGCCACTTAAAAATTTTATCCATTACAATGTATGAATCCACCGTTTTGTTGAAGATGACTTTTTTACAATCTCGAGGTCGTTATTCAGATATTGAAAAAAATCAACTAACGCTATTATTTTACCTAGAATTTAATTCTAGTTATTAATGTATTTTGCTTTTTCCGAGGTCGAACTAAGTCACAGGAAATTCCCAAGGCCAACTCCAAGGCAAGCCTATGGCCAACTTCAAGGTAAAATAAGTATGTTGTTGTTACTTAATTACTCATTTATTTTAAGGTAATTTTTGCACGTATAATGCTGAAGGTGAAATCGCTAGACATAAATACATGTTAACTTTAAAAAAAATCCCAAGGTCATCACTTCTATAAGATATCAATAGCTCAGTTTAACCCCATTTTCACTCCTACTTCATTAATTTTTAGACTTACCTTGTGTTATATTAATAGACATAGATACATGTTAACTTAAAAATTCCACGGGCGACCACGTCTACAAAATATCAATAATACAGGGTTATTTCAAAATTTCATCCATTACAATGCGTGAATCCTCCGTTTTATGTTGAAGGTGACTTTTTTACAATCTCGAGGTCGTTATTCAGATATTGGGAAAAATGGGCTAACACATAAATTCAACCTTATGGATATTTTGTTGCTAAATTATGCGTCGCATCAAAAATTGCATAGAACATAATCGGTATGTTGAAGTTCCATGTATGGGTATTTTATATCAATAAACAGTTTGACGTAATTTAGATTGTTAAAATTGACGGGGTTATTTCATTCACAAGGTAGTTAACTCAAAACTTGAAAGTAAATTGGGTAATATTAACAACTCTTAGAAGAGCAACAATAGAAAAAAAGCTCAAGGTGAAATCATTTTAAAGCGTGTTATAAATAAATAAATTCATACAGGCAGGGTCCGCTAACGGACTTGCAATTAACGTTTGTATATTTAAGCTGGGTTTAACATTCTTATCCATGTCAGAATAACAACTACATTTCATATTAGATAGACAGAAATAGATAACGAGCGTCCCAATAAAATGTATACAGTCTTTCAATGACTATAACACTAGCAATTATTATAATACAGAAAACTTTCAAAAATGTAAATAATGTTAACAAATGTAGAAACTAGTCAATTATCGAAAATGTTCAAATTCTTGGCCATTGTGGTCCATGCACAGCTGATAACGCTGATTGATTGAATCCAAAACGTTCCTAATCATTTCAATTGGTATTTCGGCACATTCTCTTTCAATAGCTGCTCTCAACTCATCGATTGTAGCTGGTTTTGTGGTGTAAACATTGTGTTTAACATGCCCCCACAGAAAAAAATCCATGGGGGTCAAATACGGTGTGCGTGGAGGGTACTCGGTACTTCCTCTTTTTTTCATTGGTATCACTCACAAAATTGGATTCTGCGGTCATAATCATCTTCATTGTGAGCGTGCACTAATCTAGGAATATAACTTCTCCATTTGGCACGCTTCAAAATGCGATGGACGCTCGATTTTGAAACTCCTGTCTCACGAGATGCTTGCCGGACAGATTTTCTAGGTGACTGCTGAAATCTCTGAATGACTTCTCCTTCTCTTGTGGGGCTGATGGATGATCGTGGTCTTCCGGAATGGTTCTTATGGACATCCATAACAGTTCCTTCTTCCTCAAACTTATCTCGCAAACGAGTAATTGTGAGTTTCGTTGGTTCATCTCGTTGAAACTCCATTCTAAACCGTCTTTGCACTTCACTTACGTTCTCAGTCTTCCAGTAGCACTTTAGAATGAATTTTCTTTTCTCAAAGTTTAGTCTGACTCCAGACATTATTTTAAGCAGTCACAACTGAAAAGAAAAAGTGTGGTTGTTATGAACTGTTAAAGAGTGTATACATTTTATTGGGACACTCGATATAAACACTTGTTAACTAAAAAAAAATTACAAGGCTACCCGCTTCTATAAGATATCAATAATACAGTTTAACCATTTTCATTCATATTTAATTTTTATATTTACCTTACACTAGCTATACTTGTTTTACAAGAACAAGGACTCTTATTAGAATACAAATTCAGATCAGGGGGCTCAGATCCGAGAACAAGTTCCTGTACCTGTCTTACAAGCCAGCATTAGGACCCTTATTCAATTTCAAATTTCCCGCGTTGGTCTTGAGCTCGACTTTTTCGGCTCAAGGCCGGCTCGAAGGCCACATACAAGGTCAACCCCGAATCTGAGGTTAGACTCAAGGTCAAAAATACGTCACCCACGTGGACGTGGAGGGGATGGTGCTCTACTACTACTTACATGCTAACCTAAAAAAAAATGTTAAAAGCCGACCGCTTCTATAAGATATCAATGATACAGTTTAAGATACTTGTCTTTTTCTGTATTGTAAGCGTTTTGTAACTGTGGTTTCATATTAGTTGAGTTGATGGGCCTATTTCCACAGTTTTTCAATCTTTCTGACAAGTTTTTTGACTTCGGAGCCGTACCGAGTTACTAAGTCGATATTAGTGTTTTGTAACTGGTTTCATTATCGTTGAGTTGATCGGCCTATTTCCGCAGCTTAAAGAAATAGTCCGATTAACTCAACTAACATGGACCCAGTTAAAACTGTGGTAACAGGCCGATCAACTCAAGTAATATAAAACCAATAATTAAACTAGTAACTTGGTACAGCCCCGAAGTCGAAAATCTGTGGAAAGAGTCCAATCAAGTCAACTAATACTTGTCTTTTTTGGGTTTTTAATGATGTCTTTTACATTAATGTAATACAATCTAAACGTGTCGATAACACTTGCAGTTACCTTTGGCAGTAGTGATACCTATTAAAATTATCGAAGATGTTGAAACAATTTTGTGAAATTTGAAAATTAGAACATAAACATAAGCCTGCTATTAATATAATAATTTGCTAAACGCACTAAGCCAACTATGAAATATAATTTTAGTAAATAATTACTAGACCATTGAAAAATTAAACATTTTTAAACTGTCTATAAGAAGACAAATCAGAACACCATCTAACGGTCGAAGGCTAACAATGAAAAACGTCAACCAAAAAACAAACTTAAAAAAACTTAATCAAGTTATGATGTAAGTGTAAATTTGTTAAAAACTTCAAGCTAAAATTAAAATTAAAATTAAAGTCAAGACGTACCAGTGTGCTTTTTTTAATTATAAAATGCCAAAACCTATTTAAACGGAGCTTTTCTTCTTGCCTATTTAAATGATTAGGGTGTTTATATGTCTCGATAGCTTCACGTTGTAGACGAACATAATAATGGGTTTGTCTTTACAATATTTCCACATTGTCAAATTGAACGTCATGATTTAAATTATTTAAGGCATAGTCAGCTACCGCAAACTTCTCTGGTTGACCTAGTCTGCAAAATCTCATACATGGTCTCTACGTCTTGTATCAAAGCTACGTTTTGTGGTTCCAATGTACACTTTTCCACATGGACAAGATAAGTTATACACCCCGGAAGATGATAATGGGTTTTAAACATCTTTATCTAAATCTAAATGTTCTTTAATTTTTCCGGTAGGTTTAAAAAACAGTCCTAATGCGAAATTTAATTAGGATCTTTTCAATTCCATCTGAAACATTGGCTATGAAAGGAATGAAAACAGTACGAACTGTTCTTTCTTTAAGGTTATGTCTCGAAGGTTTAATAACCTGTTACGCACGAAAATTAAACTAAAACGGCAGGTAACAGATAAATCGAGTGCACCGGACTAGCTTGTTATTAGGGTTATTAAGGTGAAATCGGTAAGAACACACCTGGGCACAAGTAGACAAATCAGCGTTCTTCAACAGTCAAAAGATCTCACTTACCTTACGTTGGCTACCTCAAGGTGCCCGTCGGGGATGCTTCGAAACTTTAGCTCTAGAACAAATGTTAAAAATATCCACACGCTCAAATACCAAAATATCGTGGACGCAAATCAGTTGTTGGGTTTCAATGACTTCTTTAATTTTATACTTCGTTACGTTACGTTAATGCTTGAGAACAAAATAATTCAAATACAATAATAAGAAAAAGTGATGAACGTTAAATGTTACGCTTTAATCTCTTTAAATCAAATTTAAATACTACTCATATTCAAAGCTCTGTCATTCATTGAACTCCCAACTAAAATGATTGGACATAAACTAGATAAACGTCATTTAATATTCCTCTAAACGGTTACGTTAAACAACATAAAATATTTAATAAAACTCAAAAAAACTGGTTCTTTTTAAAATGAATCAATAAAATAAATGATGAAATTAAAATTTAACTCTCAATTAATTCTTTAGTTTGAATAATAAAACAACTACTCTTCATAAATTATTGGTTTCGCTGGTCGGGAGGAGATCACAAATTAACACTATAAAATTCAGTTAATTGTTCGTTTGTTATAAATAAATATATCTCAAAAAGCACACAAATACATAGATTTATTTTCACTGGTTTGGATTTGATTTAAAATCTTAAATATTAGAAAACGGGAACATAAATGGTCAAACTGGTGAGCTTACCGAGTGGCCTTTGATTTTAAGTTGCGGAAATAGAATTATCTAAGTGGGAATAATTTCAAAACAATACGTAACCAATTGGTCATTAAAAATAAATTTTTACCATGCGAAATGTTCGTAATGTAAAACAATAAAAAACAAAATACCAAAAATACCTCAAATAAAAGCAGTTTATGTGAACAAAACGAGCAGCTTTTACACACGAGATATTTCCACGCTTTTTGTTCAATTAAATCGGTAGCTCTAGTTACAAGTCTGTTTAATTATTAAAATGGAAATAAAAAGGTCTATTTACAAATTATTTACAGTAAGACTTTCGTCTGTTGCAGCTGATTTTCTTTTACGGGGTGAAAAACAAAACGTGCGTTCACAATGGTTTCATTAGATAATATAAATCAGCATTAAGTGCGACCTCCAGCCACCACTAAGAAGCACTTAAATAAACACAAACCTTAGTGAAATGTTCATAAATTGACCCCAAGGTCCATAATCTCAAAATAAATAACCAGGCGAGATGAACGTCTATACAAATATCCACTAAACGGGTAATTTTAGTTGCAAACAACTTCTCCAAAAGTTCGGTCTTCTAGGTATTCGAAAAAGGCACGCCCCCAAGCTCACAGATCACATCTCTTACTCACGAAAGTCAGATCGAGAATTCCCGCGCAACTAACCGCGCAAAAAAGCTTCTTCCCCTCTGCACCATATTTCTCAACAACTTGGTAAAAGTGCTACGTTCACGACTCAAGTGCAAATTGTAATCCACAGGTTTATTCCTTAAACGATAATGATAATTATACACTAATGGACTTAGATACTACGTTCCGGCAGAAAAAGGCGTCAATTACTAAATACGATAAGTAAAATCCTACACTTTATATGCGAACTTTTCTTATCTACAACTACATTTTATCTTAACGAAACCTTTTACAAAATTTACAGGAAAACTGATTTGGATTCAACTTTAAAATTTCCTATATCCAATTAATTAATCCACCAAAAAATATGTGTGCCAATTTCAGAAACCAAATCTTAATTGCAACACGAAAAGTTTAACTCGAAAACCACTACAACTTAGAGAAATCAAACAATCTATTGTTACTTCCAATTGTACCTGAATGAACACAAAAAGAAACAAATTGCGTTATCGTAAATGGATTCACTAGCAAAAAAAAGAATAAGAAGGAAAAAAATACATGCGTATATACAGGGCGTTCAAATACACATGACAAACATTATTAATATCAGTAAGATCACAAATTCTCTTTGCTCGATCTACTAAATGTTTAATTACACAAATTTTTGACGTGGATGGTGGTCGGATAATTTATGAAGGTATCTATCAGTGTGTGTCGGATTTCTTTAAACCTTAAAAGGTAATGAATTATTATTTTTATTTTTAAATATTAATATGTCAAGAAATGGTAAACTTCCATTACTTTCTTTTCCATGCTGAACTGTATCCTAGGATGTACCATATGTAAAACGAAAAACTCATGTAGTTCCTCTTCTCCATGTGTCCAAATAACAAACATGTGATCCACATATCTATACCAAACTGCACACTTTTAGGTGTATTTTGGAACGCTGACGTTTTAAATTTTTCCACCAAAAAATTAGCTATTACAGGACTAAGAAGACCACCTATTACTACACCTTCAGTCTCTTCATAGAATATACTATTTCACTGAAAATATGTCGTAGCAAGACAGTGCTGAAAAAGAATGTTTATATCCTTTGGAAAAAGATGATCAATAAATTCAATAGTTTCTTTTATAGGGGCCTGAAGCAATATCAAAACTGACAATTATAAGACTCTCTTCTATTACAAAATTATGTATTTTTCGTCGGCAGAATTTTTAATATAAGGGAGTGTTTTACTAATGTGAAGTTGTAATAGAGATGTAGGATGTTTTACAAGATTATATGGAGGAGAACCGAATGCACTAACGAAAGGCCTTAAAGTAATATTAGGTTCATGGATTTTTGGTAAACCATATAGTTTTGATGAAATGACTACGTAGTTAGTTTCTTTTTTATTTCTTCAGGAACAAATGTTAATTTAATAAGTTCTTTAGTTTTTAAAAGAAACTTTTTTGTAGGATCTTTTGGTTGTTCACGATGTTTCTGGTTCCAACAATTGTTCTATTTTAATGTTATAATCGTTCAGATTTAGTATAGTAGTTGCATTACCTTTATCTGATTTTAATATTATTAAATTTTCATTACGTTTAACACGTTGACCGCCGCGCGGCATTCACTTGTGCCGCGCCTGATTTCGGTTGGTGTAGTGCGGCATAGGGTTTGTGCCGCACTCTTAAATGTACATTCGCGTTGCATGACACTCCTTCCATGCCGCACACTGCACGTATCTTTATGCAAGTTTAAAGTAGGTGGCCTGGTGGACCTGCTACGCTTACTTCCCGGGGATTTCACTTCTCCGTTTGTCTCATAGGCCCTTTCAAACTGTGCACTTCTATTTATTTATTTTATTCATTTGTAAGTCTTTTGACAGTCAAAAATACTATACCTCTGGTTTCTAATGCTTAGTTTGAGCAATTATTTGTACACAAAAGAAGATTTCGAGTAGCTTGAAAATAGTTTTATTCAGAAATGTGCTGCATGTGACAGTAGTACTGATACAAAACCAGTAAATACAGAACAAGAAACAAGAATATAGTTACACATACGAAATAGATAACATATATGACAAACAGTTCAAACTTATTGTGCAACATGATCTTCAAAAAAACAAGACACACGGTAGTGCTTGCTACAGGCTGTGCATTTCCATGGCAATCGGGGAGTTTTGTTTGTTGCCGTTTTTCTGTCAAATTCTTGGGATATGTTGTTATAAAACACTACACAACGGTTTATTTTTCCGGAGTCTTCTAATTCGTGCTTCTCGTTTACTGGTGCTTGTAAAACAATCTTGGGTATAAACATGCTTTCTACAATTTTTTCTTTGAATTCCGTAATTGAAATTTTACTTTTTGTTATCTCCTTATAGATAATGTACGAATTTACAACACTTGTTGTTCCCAAAATACGTTCGAAGGCTATCTTTTTATACCACTATACTCCTCGTCGAAGAACATGATTGTAAGGTTTTAGCTGATCTGACAGATCTATAAATGCTTTAGATTTGTTATAGTCATGTATTAGCTCTGGTTTTGTAATACTTTCTCCTCGTTTATTTATAGTTTCTATCATATTGGGAGTGTGTTTTGTGCTTAGTGCTAGAACATCACGCCTATCTTTCCACTTCAGCATTAGCACACCTGTATCACTTTCTATTGCTATGACTTCGCCTTTTCGCAGTTTAGCGGTTTCGAGCTCCTTGCTATTGAATTTTCTTTTTGGTCTCACTGTCCCAACTAGATGAGTTTTATGTTCCAACAGTTTATGTGCCAATGTAACGCTGGTGTAGAAGTTGTCCGTATAAGTTGTACGACCTTTGTCCAATAGCTGGTCGGTCAGTTGTAGAACTACATTGGCAGAGGCTCCCAAAGGATGAGTGTCCTTTCCACAGTAGATGTTGAGATCGTACGTAAATATATCCGCCCTTCAAACCCAGTTGGCATAGTTTTACTCCGTACTTATGGCGCTTGTTTTTGATATACTGACGGAACGCCAGTCGTCCTCTAAATGGTACAATTGTTTCATCAATACACAGTTCCTCAGCTGGATCAACGACTTCTTGAAATCTCTCCTTTAGTTTTGATAGAAAGGGTGACAGTTTACGAAGTCTGTCAGTAATGGGTACTGTAGAATCTTCCTTATTATTGAAATGTAATACTTATTAGTACGTATTAGTTCTAAGCGATTTCTTGTCATGTAGTTTTTGATATTGTTGTTGTAGATTATGCTGCTTGACCAGTAATTGATTATTTTTGGAAAGTTGCACAACCCCATCCATAAAACGATGCCTAAGAATTGTTCGATTTCGGTTGGTGTTGTACCTCACCACCACTGCAAGCGAGATTTTTTGAATTTTATCTTCGATTTTAGTTGCTCTGCGTACCTATTCGTTTCCGTAACAATGTGAGTAACAATTTCATCAGTAATAAATACTGTGATGAAATCATAGGGTTCCTTATTTTGATAAGTATCTATTATGTATTGCTTTATTCCAGGTCTTGGTTCAGTAAAAGTAAATTTCTTCATAAAGCTGCTATCAGGCACAAACCAATTCATAATTTCATCGTGAGTAGCTGTAGTATCATCAGCGTCGTTTGAATTTTCCTTATCGGCGACGTCGTCCAGTACATACTGTGATGTAACTGATTCTATTATATCAGAAACAGTATTCTGAACATTATATTCTGCATTATCTTGTATTTCGTCGTCAGACATTTCTTCCTGGCTTTCCACAACATTTGCCGTTGCTGTAAAAACACAAAAAGTAGTAATAAAATCCAAGTGGAAACTATATGGGTATATTATTCGCAAACTAGTTATACTTACCTTTGGACGTACTGGGCAAATTTTCATCAGCTTCGGTCCTAACCGAATATTTCTTCCGCCGTTTCTGTACAGGGGGTGCGTCAGATGAATCCGAACTTGAATAATCTATTTGCTCTAGAACATATTCGTCTGCAGAGTTCTCACCAAGCAAGTCCTCTGGACCTTCACCGTCGGACAAAATGTCCTCTAAAAGCTTTCGCTGTTCTTGTTCGTAACACACATGCGCCATTTTACACACGATTTACAACACAAACCAACCGTTAGATGGATGTACACACTAATATAAATTCTGCACGATGTCTGTGAAATAAAATCTAAAATAGAGTCAACACGGCACCACTTGATTGTTGTAAGGCCTAAACAATACTAATCTGATGCATAAGTAACGTTTACAGACAAGGATTGTCTGCACATGAATCACCCCTCCCATTGCAGTACGTGTATGCTGCGTGGCGCGAATCCAGATAATTGCATGCTTCAGGTAACGTGGCACGAACGCTGTGCCGCAGTATTTTTTTCTTTATTTTCCTATTTGTAGGTCCCAAATCTGGATAACTATCTTATAATATGCTCGTTTAGAGCAACACTGATATAATATAAAAAAATTAGGTGGTGGCCTGAGGGGTTACATTTTTTTTTTCTTAAATGGCAATCAACGTGTTAAGATCAAATAAAGCACATCGACAACGAAAGAATAAGTTGCCCTTTAGAGGTTTTGCTTTACGTAATATGTTAACGGCCCTATATCTAACTTCATTAGCAGTATGAAAAGGTAATGATTTAATGAAGTTTTCGTTATTAGAAATTATATCTTCAAAAGGTATTACTCTTGGTGTTACCGCAGAATTTCCACCTTTAGAAAGCGCTTCAATATTATTTACTGAAATTCTATTCCATAGTTAGCTTTATGCATTTATCAATCTGTAATTATTAATAGCAGGCTTATATTTATGTTTTAATTTTCAAATTTCACAAAATTGTGTCAACATCTTTAACAATTTTAAAAGATATTACTACTACCGAAGATAACTATGAGTGATACGATACGTTTAGATTGTTACATTAACATGCAAAACCCAAAAAAGATAAGTATTTGATTATGTGTGATATTGGTGAAAGTTTACATTTGCATATCTCAGTCATTATGAGGAGGAAACTTATCGTTCTATCAGACAATTTGGAAAGTTAGGGAAACGTAAAGAACAATTATTATCGTCACTCACTTTTTTATTACAATTCCGAGACCAAAAGTTATTCCAAAGTTTCTCTATATTAAAAGAAATTTTAATAACAAACAAGCTAATAATATTTATAGAAGAACTGAAAATGCTCTTCTGTGTAATTAAATACTTATTAGTAGGAAGTCATTGGATGAAACCGATAGAAATCTTTTATATTTACATTTAGAAATTTGATCTATTTTGAATAAGGAAGATTGGGATAAAATTGATTCTATAACGTTTAAATCTATGGAAATAAATACATCTCATGTTAACGTCAAAAAGAAAAATTTAATACATTGTACAAACAACAAAATTACAGACTATCTTTTGATATTAAAAAAACAATTATAAACCGTTCTGGTCATTTCGCTTCAGATTATACTATTGAAGCGCTTTCTAAAGGAGGAAATTTTGCGATAACACCAAGAGTAATACCTTTTGAAGATATAATTTCTAATATCGAAAATTCCATTAAATCATTACCTTTTGATGCGGCTAATGAAGTTAGATAGAACACCGATAACATATTATGTTAGCCCCGTATTACACTGTAAAACATTTTATAAAACATATTTTATAAAAGATAGGTTTCATCTGTCATAAAATATTTGAAGAATGATTCTTTTATAAACGACGTTTGGCTAAAGTTTACACTACGTAAAATATAGATGTAAATTTTCATTGTAGATCTTGTTTGGTTATATACTGAAGAGTATTAAAACGTCAATAAAACTGTTGGTCTAGCACTTGTAATCAACATTATAATGGATAATGCAGCATTCTATACTTGTTTAAGTACATTGAGTGCTGTAATATTGACTGCTTTATTGAAGAAAAAGCAATGTCGCCGACGCAAGCGTATTTGGGTTAAACCATGGATTGCAAGGCGTGGCGTTAAAGGGATTCATCAAAACCTAATAAAAGAATTTTTAAGTGAAGACCAGAAAAGCTATATGAACTGTATGAGATTGGACAATAATACTTTTTCATATGTTTTATCAAAAGTGACTCCCTTTATAAAAAGAGAAGGCACTCACTTAAGAAATTCAATTAGTGTCGAAGATTGTCTCATGGTCACCCTGAGATTTTTAGCAACCGGAGAGAGCTACAAAAGTCTGCAATACAGCACCCGCATACCTCAGTGCACAATATGAAAGATAGTACCTGAAACGTGTAAAGCTATCTACAGGTGGTTGAAGAACGAAGTTTTAAAGGTAGGCATACCTCAGTGCACAATATCATAGATAGTATATGAAACGAGTAAAGCTATCTACAAGTCGTCGAAGGACGAAGTTTTAAAGATAGGCAAACAATAATTTTGACAAAATTTTACTTTAATATTATAAAGACATAATACATACAAAACACATAATACTATAAAGCAATATTGTTACAGCTCAGTTTCATTAGCACAAACCATATTGTCATTTAAATTAGACAATTGTATAGCATTCGCTATTACATCATCAGACAAACCACTTGCATTCTGTACAATTATAGTTGGAGTGTTTGCAAATGAGTGTATGGATGAAGCAGTACTTGACAGTATAGATCCGGATTCGACAGTATCTCAAGTATCCATCAGTATCTGCTGGATTTTTATTTTAGCCTGGCGTATCAAATATGCATTGTTGGACTCAGTGTTGATGGACCGCAGTTGAGCAGCAACAAATTTTCCAAACATATCAAATGAGTCTTCATTAACACCCGAAACTTGAGAACTTCTATCTTTAGCCAGCTGAGACATCTCAGCCATTGTTTTAGTAGCCTGCAACAATACGTTATCAGGATTGACAGCTTTTGCCTCTTGCTCTTTGATTGGCCAGTTGTTGTGCTGCAACTCTGGAAAGCGCTACTAGAAGGCCTACTTTGTGAGGTATGTTCATCATTATCGACCGGCTGAACCTGTAACAAATAGCAAGACCTGAAATCACATTGTATAACCAAAAAATTCATTATCAATATTATATCAAATCAAATTCTTAAAACATGGGTAACAATGTTCTAAGTAAAACAACATTGGATTGTTGTGACATTGTAGCAGTAGGTATGATGTAACTTACTTAGAATAGGCCTATAAAAAGTCACTGTGAACGTCAGCAGAGAAATAGAAATCTGCTTTATTATTATTTTTTATATTTTGTTCTATATCAAATTTGCAATTTTATACTGAATAAAATATCCCATTTCTAATATACTTTGTTTTCTTGTTCAGGTGCCCTCAACTGAAGACCAATGGATCCAGATTGCAAGCGAATTTGAAAAACAATGGAATGTGTTTAACACCATAGGCGTCATGGATGGAAAACATATACTCATAAAATGCCCTAAATCAGGAGGCTCACATTTCTTTGACTATAAGTCATACAACAGCATTGTATTTGTTGCTCTTGTGGATGCAAATTATAAATTCCTTTACATAGATATTGGAACAAATGGTCGAATTAGTGATGCTGGGGTGTATGCAAAAAGTAAACTGAAAACATGTCTTACTGACAGATCAATTCTGAATATACCTGCCGAAAGAAGACTTCCAAATGTTCCAAACACTACACCATTCGTCGTATTAGCAGATCATGCTTTTCCACTGAGCTACAATGTCATGAAACCATATCCCATGAAGAATATTACAACAGAAAAAAGAATATTTAATTATCGATTGTCACGTGGACGGACAATGGTTGAAAGTGCTTTCGGGATTCTTGCAATCAGATTTCGTGTTTTCTTAACAGCAATTAATCTTTCTCCTGAAAAAGTTACTCTCATAACCCAAGCTGCTTGCACCTTGCATAACTTGTTGGTTGATAAGAGAAGGCATTTGTATACAAGACAAAAACTCATGTCCTCACTAAAGATGGTTGTCAGTTTTTAGAAGCGGACAGCACTGAGGAACATGAACAAATGGAACCTATAAGTAAGCAAATTACAATTGGTCAAAATCGTCATGGTAAGGAGATAAAAGACATTTAAAAACTTTTATAATGGACCAGGAAAAGTACAGTGGCAAGGCAAATATATATCATGAATGGATTATGCGTAATTGTAACTTTTGTGATTGTGTACAGTAATTGTGAATTATGCAGACTACAAATTTGGGGGATAATGATATCGTAAATCTTAGTCAATTATCTTAAAAAGAAAGATACTGGAGAAAAAATATGTTTACTTTATTATTAAAGAACTTAACTTACTTGATCATTCTGTAACACTGATGGTTCATCTCCATGGTCTAGATTGCTTTCGGACGTATCAGCATTAGTTGAGGCCTCAAGAAACTTTAGCATGGAATACCAATAGACTGTTGGGGTGTAAACATCATCGCTGTTGGCACCACTTTTAATACTGTTTATTACCTGTAAATAACATAAGTTTTTAAACATAATATTCTAATTTACGTTTTTACTGTACATTAAAACAGAAAGTTTAAATCGATAGAATACTAACCTTTCATTGAGCACATATTGAGGTTATGTTGTATATATTCTATGGTTATAGTATGTTGTTTGTACAACAATGTATTATTTGATATTATTACTATTTTCAAAATAAAACTACTTTTAAAAACATTTGTTTTTACTTACCTTTAATTTCTCCATTAAATATTGGCTTCTAAGTCCATTTATTTTCTTTTTTACATCTTGAACTGTACAACCAGGTTTAACTACGTTTATAAGATCTGCAATGGTTTTATAAATATCTTGCCTTTTGTTTCTATTTTCATAATCTTCGTGTTTTGAGTTGAACAGCATTTCGTGGCATTCGTACTCAGAAATCAATAATTTTGTTGTTTCAACAGTCCAACTGTACTTATTTGTGGCCATTTCGGAATCTACAATAACCTCAAATTCAGTACTTCTTCAACTTCTTTTATAAAATGTAATGCCAACCTATTAAATTTTATAAAAGAAATTTTATAAAAGAAATACTTTATAAAATATGGCCTATTACACTATCAAAGATCTTTGTCAAATAACTTTTATAAAATATGTTTTATAAAATGTTTTACAGTGTAATACGGGCCAATCAAAACCTCCCAAAGGCAACTTATCCTTTCGTCAAAGACGTGCTTTGTTTGATCTTAAGCGTAATGAAAATATAATAATACTAAAATCGCATAAACTGTTATATCATATATATACGTAGAAAAATCCTTTCAATACATTTACTATATGTTTTAATAAATATTTTATTTCATACTGTTTTGTAATATTGGTTTTACGGTAGGGTGTAGTCGATAGTAAAACACATTTTTACGGTAGGGTAGGATTTTTACGGAACTCAATTCAAAGCTGGTTTTATAAGAAAAATTTATTTATTAACTATAACATATTTATCAAAAATAAACCAAGTTGCAACCTCCAATTAGAACTAACGATATTTTGGAATCTGAAAATTAATATTAATTGTGCAATTTTCATTTCCATTAACTTGCAGTGGACAAATTTCTTCATGACGTATTGTTGCGGCTAAGGCATTATTATTGACATTTTTTGCTTTTTTGGCTGATCTCAAATTATAAACAAACAACCCTAGCGTCTCTAGCAACCACGCTAACCATAATAATTATCCATTTTTGCTTGACGCAGGTTTGGACAAATGCATTTTTGGTTCTTCTTAATTTTGAGTGAGCTTTAGTAAGAAATAAACTACGTTACGTTATTCGTCCGGTACCCGGATACTACGTACTCATTACGCATTCGCCTCGTCCGAATTAATTACTTATTCGTGCGTAATATCCGTTGTACTGGACTTATAACGTAAATAACTAATACAATACATCTATCACATGTAAAATTATACGTGTTATTGTAAAAAACACGTTGCAAAAGTGGCTACTCTTTTGCATAACACTTTTCGTTTTCAATCTCTCCAGAACATTTTTGTACCATAGTGGATGTTATATGGGGTATTTGTGCAAACATATCAAAGTTAATTTCACCCACTGGCGATACTAAGTTGTGATACCTTAAAACACATGTAATGTAGCAATGAACTTTTTCGTCATCCGGAATTGTTGGTTCCCGAAGAATCCTTTTAGGAATCATTGGATCTACTTTTGTTTCATTGATGCAACGATCCATAGTTGGTATTTGAAAATTCTCCCAGTCAACAATCACCCTTGACTGAAGCTTAAAATAAATTATAATTAATACTCTAATGTCAATAAATATAAATATATACAAATACCTTTCTGGAATTTACTGTAACAATTAAAGCACAAGTAACTATAAGAAGTTTCATCGTTGCGAAACACTGATTCTTTCAGCGCCAGTATATATATATAATGGACATGTGCAAGGTTATATACTACCTTAAATGTACACAACATTTACGTTTTTTACACCTTTCAAATTGAGAAATTCACACAGAAGAAAGAAAAACTTATAAATTGTATAATAATGTGAGATTGTTATTATAGAAGATTGAAATACATAATTCTATTGCTTAAATTACAGTCATAAGTTTAATTGCGTGATATATAGCTTAGTCCTATCTACATATCTGGCATTCAGTGTGAAGGACATTTTGTAAACACCTGAAGTATAGATTTTCCTTTATCGGGATGTACGAACCAATTGAACCCATTATACAAGCCTTTGAACTAGGACACTTATTGACAGAGATAAACGCTTATAAGTAAGAAACAAAAAGTCGCAGATCCCGCTTACCCTGTATTTTTGAGCGCTATCTAAATTTGCCATAGTTTATTTAACTTAGTTCCGATGAGTATGAATAACTTTTGTTTAAAAATATGTGTCATTTACTTTCTCAGGAAAGGGGATGGGTCATAGTAAACGGGCCACCTGGTACATTTAATATGAATTCGGCCGATTTAGCTTCATTATTAAAACTGGTTAAATATCTGCTGTAGAGCAACACACGACTGTCCAACGTAAAAAATTGAAATTAAAGGAAATCAAATAATTTTAATAATAATTCTCTAAGATAATTCTGCATTCAATTTTTGAATAAGTTCTTAACGAAAATGGGCAACATTGTAAAAAAAAACAACAATCTATGTCAGATGGACGTTTAATACATTGTGTTAGATAGACGTCATCTATATGTCCATTGGGACATATAGATGCTAACTTAAAAAAATTCCAAAGACTCTCTATAAAATCAAGATAATAAAATTTTTTTTTCAATCCTATTTAATTAATTTGTAGACTTAGTATGCTTCATAGTAAGAAACCTTATAAAAAAACTATGTATAATTACACTTTCTTTAAAAGAATATATTTGCACATTCTCTCATGAAATCAGTAGTTATTCAAATGTTGAAAAAGTTTTAATTATCACATAACAAAAAATTTACATAGACCACTGCAGGATTTCTGTTCTACACTTCTTACTTTATTTGAGAACACGAATATAAAACACTTTTTCTATATTATAAGTGTTTTGTAATTGTGGTTTCCTATTAGTGGAGTTGATCGGCCTATTTCCACAGTTTATGCTTTTTGAGCGCGACGTTTCGAAAGCAGACTCTGCTTCCGTCATCAGGCTTAGTCCTGAGAAGGACTGTTTTCGCACTTGAGTCGAATTCATATGTCATGTATCATTTTTTCCCATCACTTGACTACTCTCAGATTCGAACTTGGTACTTTTCACATACTAGTCTGACACCTTTACCGCTGAGCCACTGAGTAATCAAAACATACAGATAGTGGCAAAGGACAAGAACACAACAAGTTATAAAATATATATATATATATATATATATATATATATATATATATATATATATATATATCATAACTTGTTGTGTTCTCGTCCTTTGCCACTATCTATGTGTTGTCCCATTTGATGCGGTGGTCTTCGTTCCAGACATTTTTTGCGATTCTGGATCTCTCTATTTCGCCCTTGCAGACGTCGTTCTTATTTTGCTGCGTTCTCGCTTGGAGTGGTCTACTGCTCTCTCCTATGTATGCTCTGCTGCATTCGCATGGTGGGTTCTATACACAATTCTTGGAATTCTGATCTTCATTTTATGGTTTGGTTTTGGTTAGTATTCCCCTGAGCGTTCTGGTCGATTTGAAGGCAGTGCATATCTTGTATTTGCTGCCTGTCGTATTTTATCCGAGGTACCTTGTATATATGGTATTATCGCTGTATATTTTGGTTCTTCTTTTTCGGTTACCGTTTCCCTTTTTAGGTTAGGTGTGAGATTGGGGTGTTCTAGTGATATTTTCTTTTTCTCTGTTCAGGTCCTCTTGTTTTGAACATATTGTTTTTGCTCTACCGTACAAGCACTTTGCCATGCCTAGCTTCACGTTTTTGTGGTTATTGGAGTTGTAGTCTAGGTATATCCTCGTGTGGGTAGGTTTCCTGTATGCAGTTGTCGTTAAAGTGTTGTCATTCCTGTGTACAAGTACAACCAGGAATGGCAGTTTTTGTTCTGACTCCAATTCCATTGTAAATTTGATTGAGGGTGTGCGGCTATTTAGATGATCTAGGAATTAATGTAGCTTATGCGTGCCGGTTTGCCAAACTACGAAGGTATCATCCACGTATCTAAGCCACATCCTTGGTTTCTCTGTGTATTCGGATATATATATATATATATATATATATATATATATATATATATATATATATATATATATATATATATATATGGAAAACTTTGAAGACCAAACGATGTGGCTTAGATACGTGGACGAACCTAAATAGACAGCAATAATACTATATATACAAGGTACCGCGGACAAAATGCGAACGATATGCAGCAAATACAAGATACGCGCTGCCTTCAAATCGACCAGAACGCTCAGGGGAATACTAACCAAAACCAAACCATACAATGAAGATCAGAATTCCAAGAATTGTGTATACAACCTACCATGCGAATGCGGCAGAGCATACATAGGAGAGAGCAGCAGACCACTTAACTTGAGAATGAAGGAACATCAGAACAACGTCCGCAAGGGCGAAATAGGAATATCAATAATCGCCGAACATGTCTGGAACGAAGACCACCACATCCAATGGGATAACATACAGATAGTGGCAAAGGACGAGAACACAACTCGTCGGAAACTCAAAGAAGCCACATACACCGCACTAGCAGAAAATCCAATAAACCAAGCTAGTGTAGAAATGAAACCCATACGGATTCCAATAATGCACGAAGACTTTAAGCGCAATATACCTGCGCAAGAAGTTACTTGCGCAACATGCGCAATAAACCTCTGCGCAGCCACGAAAAAGTTTAATATATATAAGTTATGAAAAATATATATTGGATTACTCAGTGGCTCAGCGATAAATGTGTCAGACTAGTAAGTGAAAGGTACCAAGTTCGAATCTGACAGTAGTCATGTGCTTGGGAAAAAATTATATATAACATATGAATTCGACTCAAGTGGGAAAACAGTCCTTCTCAGGACTAAGCCTGATGACGGAAGCAGAATCCGCTTCCGAAACGTCGCGCTAAAAAAGCATAAACTGTGGAAATAGGCCGATCAACTCCACTAATAAAACACTTTCTTCATTAACACAATTGAAATTCAATACAAAACTACGCAAATATTACATAATGTCCGAGTCCAACACAATTCGTGAAATTCTTACAAACGCAAATAGTAATTAAATGTGCGTATAATTTAAGTGAGAACGAGAGAGATATTTTTTAAGCTTAGGATATGATTATATTTAGAGATTGGGCGTGTATTTGCAGAGAACCAAAATAAATTATTAAATATTTGTGAAAAACTAAACTAACTCGTATTACATTTTTCCGTAACTGCAACAAAACCCAATTTATATACACTGGGTTGCAGAATATTTCTTCAACATCCTGTCCCTCTAGCAGAAACAAGGCTACAAGTAGTTAAAAACAAAGGAGAGTAAAACAAATAGAGCGACGGAAAACAAAACTATCGAAAATATCATTTAATAAATAGTGATCTAGGTGAACTTTTTTTTTTAATATTATCAACTTGAGAAAGTTGACATAATTTAGTTATACTTCTGGTGAATTTACTATCTTGTGTTTTCAGACGTACAACCCTGACCTTTCCATCTGAACCATGCACGACCTCTATCACTCTAGCTAGCGGCCGGTTGAGGGGTAAAGTATTTTCTTCTTTTATAAGCACTAAATCATCTTCCTTTAAATTAACAGAAAGTTACAACCATTTTGGTTTATTCTGTAAACGATTGAGATAGTCGACTCACCATGTCTCCCAAAAAATCTGTTGTTTTTGGAACATTGTTGTTAAAGCAGTACCTATCAGGAAATAACCAGGAGTCAGAGAATGGAAATGGGAAGGACAATTAGAGGGAGCGCAGAGAGGTCTCGAATTTAGAATTGCTTCTATTTGAGTTAAAACATTGTAGAAGATTCTTCAAACGTGAATTGAGAATTATCAATGAGCCGATACATGTGATGTTTCGTGCTTTTAATTGCTAATTTCCGGAGTCCACCCCAAGGCGAAGACCTGAGTGGTATAAATTTCCACTGGATCTCATTAGAAGAAAGATAGGATAGAACAGCGTCATAATTCAAAGAATTTTCTTAAAAAGTCATGCACATCTCTAAGATACTTTTTAGAACCAATAAATTTGTAGCGTTATCAGTATGAATTACTTGAGGGGTTCCTCTCCGTGAAATAAGACGTTTAAGTGTCATAAGAAAAGCTTCGGATTATGAATTAGATACGAGTTCTATATGTATGGATTTGGATACCATACAAATGAAAAGAGCAATACAACATTTTTGAATTGGAGCTTTTTTCAATCTGGATGACTTTATAATGAACGAACCTCCAAAATTAATCCCGCATTTTTCAAAAGGCCGCGAAATTTGAACTCTGGCTTTTGGAAAGTCTGACATTATTTATTGAGGCACCGTGAAGTTGAACCGAAATCAAAGTATACAATTTCTGATGAGGCGTGTCACCTGACGAAGGCCATCTAAAGAGACCAATATCTCAATCGAAAATTTTGAGGACCTGCAGGCCCTAACCGTTTGTATTCGTAAAGTAACATCAGATTAACTATACAATTATTTGGCGGCAAGAGAACAGGGTGATTTTGTTCATAACTAATATCAGCGTTTTGTAAGTTACCACCTACGCGAATTAAATCATCAGGTCCAATGAAAAGTTTAAAAGATAAGTGTTGTTTATTTAAAAGCGATTTATTATTAGAGAGTTCAAATATTTCTTTAGAGAAATGTTCTTTTTGAAGATTTTTTAAAATAAAATTTAAAGACTTGGAGAGTTCTTGAACCGATAAAGGTCCAACACTGTTATTGCATGCGAGAGAACAATGACACTTTCGAAAATATAGATATACACAAAATTTTGACAGGAGTTTCAGCTGAAACTAAAGAAACCTTTCGTAATTCAGGAGGATTAATTAATTCTATAATTTTTGTTGAGTTGTTAAATTAAGATCAGGATCATGTAAAAACTGTGGACCAAAAAACCAAAAGTTAAGAGCTTCTGAATTAAATTCACCTCTTGACAGCATATGTGCGGCATTTTGTTTAGATTTAATATAATGGCAATAACACTATGACATTAGATCTTGAATTTGTGATACTCGGCTTGCGACAAATGTATTCCAGTGAGAGGGATGACTTCTACACCACAATAACTAGTAAACTTGTATGGGTTTGATTGACAATTTAAGGGAGACTTCTTGCACGTCAACAGTTTAATAGTAATGTTTTACATCAAATTAAGTTTAATGTGGTAGACCATATATTTATTTTATTTTATACCTATGTATGCAGTATCCTACTACGTAATTAGGGCTATTCCCTGTGTAGTTTGAATAATAAATAAATAATAAATAACGCTATTTGTGAATCAGACCAAAGATACACTGATTCGACGGCGAGATTATCATAGATTTTTAGAATTTTGTTCACTAATTTTGAAAGTAATACCATGGCACATAATTCGAGTTTGGGTATAGTAACCTTTTTGAGTGAGATGCGAGATTTTGCCGATATTAACATCCCAGATACGGACTTCTCCGCATATTTTACTCGGAGATAAATACAATCACCATATTCAGCAATACTTGAATCAGAAAAACCATAAATTTGAATTGAATTTATCACTTTATCTAAAAGGAGGAAGCGACGAATTCCAAGATTTTTTAATTGGGAGATACTTTTGAGGAATACCTCGCATTCCTGTAAGATGATCGCGTCACAGATTATTGCATCCTAGTCAATTTTTATCAGGTAAAGTGATTGCGTTAAAATTTTACCTTTGACCATCACTGTATTAACAGAGCCAAGAGGATCGAAACATTGTGCTATCGTGGAGAGAATTTTTATTTTGTTAATATGATTCTCAGGAGATGATATACGTAAATTATCTGAAGAGGGGTTCCAAGATAATCCTAACTATTTACAAGGTGTAAGAATTTATTTGAATTGGAACACCATTTTCTTAAATGAAACCCCGAGTGACTTAGGAGTGAATTTAATTGAGAGTAAGGTTTTCAGTTCATCATGACTATCGCATCCAGCTAAAACATCATCCATATATGTTTGAGCAAGAAGAGCATTAGATGCAAGGTGGTATTGTGTTCCTTGAATAGCTATTTCGTTCAAAGCACGAGTGGCGACAAAAGGTGCAAAATTTGACACATATGTGACAGTGAGAAGCTCAACGCATGATGGAGGCCCTTGGTGAGAATGATTCCAAAGAATATTTTGTAAAAAAACTTGATCTGGGTTTAACCTAATTCGCCTATACATCTTCTCCATGGCGGTGAGTACGAACCTAAATGTACGAAAGCGACAAAGGATATCATATAAATCAGATTGTGCACATCAACTTGAAAACGACAATTTTAGTTGTACGAGTGAAAATTTATTCAGAAATTTCATCTTCGAAAGTGAGAACAGACTCATTTGGCATTTCCTCAATGTTCCAATTGTAAGGATTGAATCGATTACAGTATCATTTTCAAAGAATGTGGTTACGTGATAAGATTGAGAAAATGAAGGCAATTGATTAATACAATAGTGCGGAATATTTCCTGAGACTATCCATCCCAAGTGTATTTTGAGGAGAATAGGGAGATTTTCACCCATTTTTACAAACCCATATGTTAATAGATCATAGTAAACACCCGCTTCAAGTAAAACTTCAATTCCATGTGTGGAAGAATCAGGGTCTGTGACGTTTGAAAATATTTGATCTTGAATTTCTAATTTTATTGGACATGTGAGAGTTTTTGGTAAAATCTATAATTTTGTCAAGTACTACACCAGATAATTAAATATTCTTGAGCAATCAGCATTGGAGTGCATAAGTATAGTAACCATTTGACTCGAGAATGTGGGATTTTGAAAAATTTCTGAGAGTGACTGGCATGTAAAGGATTTTGACTGTTATCTTGACGATAATTTGCATTTACTACAGAGGAGCAACCTGAGGACATATGTTGAAATTTATCAGATGCGACATTTTGATATTGGTTTTGGGAGTAAGAATTGTTTTGGAAATTTTGATGATAGTTCTTTTGAGGAATTTGGTTTAAATGTAACAAGGTGTGATGCTTTTTATTACACTGTAAGCAAACTTGAACTTGAGGTGCAATTTTCAATCAGATGTTTATTACGTAAAGAATTTCAACAATAATGTTTAGATTTAATGAACGCCAATCTATCTGGTACAGAAAGTGATATAAATTTTTTTGCAAACATATATTTTATGGGTGTTATCGCTACAGTATGAGCAAAATATGATTTTGTTTTGCACGTTACCATTAAAATTATTGGAATGTAATGATATTTTGTTAAAACTTCTTTTCTATTTTAATATCAAGACTAGACAGATTTTTCGAGTACTGTGCATCTCTTATCTAGAAACTCGAAAACTCATCTAACTTAGACAACTATGCTCTAGCTTTTGCTGAAAATTGAAAATTAATAATGCTTCAAGAATTTCTTTATCTACGAATCTTAAGTTTTTAATGACTAAATTATTTGGCAAATCCTCTCAAATTGTGTGGATTACACTTTGCTATAATTGGAGCATTTAAAATACTACTAAAATTAGAATTCACACTTTTATTCTTATTTTCAAATCCTTTCTTTAACAGTGAAACTGCAGTAACAAAATTATCACTAGTTACTTTAAATGAATTTACAATACTTAAAGTTTCACCTTTTAGCAATGGCTTTAAATAATAAAGTTTTGCAACACTTGAAAATTGACTACCTTTTATCAATAGGTGAGTGAGTGTGTGAGTGTGTAAGTGTGTGAGTGTGTGAGTGTGTGAGTGTGTGAGTGTGTAGTGAGAGTGTGTGAGTGTGTGAGTGTGTGAGTGTGTGAGTGTGTGAGTGTGTGTGTGTGGTGTGTGTGTGTGTGTGTGTGTGTGTGTGTGTGTGTGTGTGTGTGTGTGTGTGTGTGTGTGTGTGTGTGTGTGTGTGGTGTGTGTGTGTGTGTAGTGTGTGATTGTGTGAGTGTGTGAGTGTGTGAGTGTGTGAGTGTGTGAGTGTGTGAGTGTGTGAGTGTGTGAGTGTGTGAGTGTGTGAGTGTGTGAGTGTGTGAGTGTGTGAGTGTGTGAGTGTGTGAGTGTGGTGGTGTGGAGTGTGTGAGTGTGTGAGTGTGTGAGTGTGTGAGTGTGTGAGTGTGTGAGTGTGTGAGTGTGTGAGTGTGTGAGTGTGTGGTGTGTGAGTGTGTGAGTGTGTGAGTGTGTGAGTGTGTGAGTGTGTGAGTGTGTGAGTGTGTGAGGTGTGTGAGTGTGTGAGTGTGTGAGTGTGTGAGTGTGTGAGTGTGTGAGTGTGTGAGTGTGTGAGTGTGTGAGTGTGTGAGTGTGTGAGTGCGTTCATGCGTTCGTGAGTGCGTTCGCGTATGCGTGCGTACGTGCGTGCGTGCGTGCGTGCGTGGCGAGTGAGCGAGCGAGCGTGCGTACATGCGTACATATGTACATGCGTGTCTGCCTGCGCGCACGTTCTTGCTAGCGTGCGCACGTGCGTGCGTACGTGCATTCATGCGTGCGTGCTAGCCAGTGAGAGAGCGTGCCCACGTGTGCACGTACGCGCATGCGTTCGTGCGTTCGAGCGTTCGTGCTGTCGTGAGGGCGCACCTGCGTGTGTGCGGCTGCGTGTGTGCGGCTGCGTGTGTGCGAACTTATGTTAGTAGCCACGATAACTTCAGAAACAATAAACGTACGTACTTAAAATTTTGCGTTTAAGCTTAGTTTCGTTTTTCCTGGAGCTGATTAGATTTTCAGAAAAATTCTATGGCGGTGAGCTGGGTGGGGTATTTTTGTTTCTTATCAAATATTTATGAAGCAGCTCTATGTTTCGGAAATATAGAAATACCATTATGTAGACTTTAATCATATAGATTAATTACGTTGTAGGTAATTTTTTGTTATGACGAGTAAATTAGCGACCAAAAAAAATCCCATCCCAGGATTTAAGTGTTAGTTTTTTTAATACCTGAATAATGATTAATTTTATAAGAAAATGAGTAGGCATATTTTTTAACGAAAATTTAATTTGAAATAACTTTTCCTTATAAATTTTCTTAATACATAGCAAAATAGGTGTAAAAATTAAATAAACATTATTTAAAACGCTTAAACTGTATTATCGGTGTTTTACGGAAGCGGAAGGTTTTGGATTTTAAAGATCTATTTAAAACAGACTATTGTTTTTTTTATAATATTACGTATTTTCGTAATGAACTTATTATAGCAGATGTTGCATAACTATCCTAAAAGAATTGTTATTAAAATTATTTCATTTCGTTTAATTTCCATACGTAGTTTGAAAGGTCGCGTATTGTTCCACACCAGATATTTTACAACAGTACTCGCACACAAAACACGCTCCTTGTACATGTCTTCAACGGTTACTCCCATTCCATCCGCCATCTCACAAAAATTATACGAACTCACCTAGTATACCTCATACGAATAAAGCATTAACTTTTATATTACTGTATTACCTTCCAGTATAATGATTCTTGCAAATTATTTCACTTTACTTCTTATTTTAGGCAATTGATTTTCACAAATACATATAATTTCCCTTAGATAATTCCATACAATAATCTAAACACACCCCATTATAGAGTAACGAACCTTATTTGTTAAGCGCCAGCAATTCTAAATTCCGTGATCCTGACAAAGAATCCTGTATCATTGTTTGTTTAATAGCATTCATAATACGTCATTATTTAACAAATAACAAGATTAAAATCCCGAATTAAGAATCAGTAATACCTTTAACAATACTTTAATGTACTCTGTTAAAATAAACTACTCGAACGGACATTAACGTTGAGAATACCTCTTTGAGTAACCTCTCCTATCTCAATTAATTCCAAGTAATTAAAACACACACTCACACTAAAATATCGCGGTGGCTTCTTCTGCAACTGTTACACCCAAACAACAAGTGGACCACCACCTGTTTTAAGTCATCAGCCGGTCATTATAGAACAGCCTGCGTGAGGTTCCGGATCATCATTATCACCCCTTCGCCTATACAGGGAATCAAATGTAATTATGCAAATCAATAGCATGAAAAGGAATATTTTGTTTTGAGTTCCGCGTGTGTTAGCGACTTGAATACGTCAAAATCCTCCCGAAAGTAGCGTTGAGCTACCTAAAATATAAAAAAGCTTACATTTTGGCATACGAGAAGTTTACATTACCTTGAGAGAATTGCGATCTTTTTTCCAGGTGGAGCATCATTGGTGCGAACGTCTCTAATATTATCTGCCGTTGTTGGATCACTGACCTATTCTGCTGGGTGGGACCCCAATACCGTCAATGATATTTAGGATTACATAACTTTTCATTGGTAGGATCCATTTCCCTGTTATCCTCTTCATAGCTCAGTCGTCTGGGTATTGCTATTTAGAGGTTTGATAAAATTAGTTTCTTTTCCTTGTTTAGGTAAGTACTTCCATTGTCTCATAAGCATAACTGTTGCTGTAGAGTGATTAGTGTATCTATTTGACAATTTATACAAAAATGTTGCCTCGTTATGGTAGATTGACTAATTTCCATTAATTTCTATTCCATCCCTTGTATACTATATTGGACAAAAAGGAATGAGACTGTATTTTTTAAAAGTACGCGCGTTATGAAGATAGATGTGTATATTTGTTTGGTGTTGTAAACTGCTAACATAAATGTCATGACATTTGCCTAGTTAGGTTAAAAATTGTAGCGTGTTTTGTATTAAAGAAAATTGTCGTCTGCGATTTTTTAAGTAATACAAATCATTTGGTGGGAGTGGTGAAGCAGTCGAAGATGAACCTCGTTCAGGAAGGCCATCAACCCCAACTCTTAATGAAAACGTTAACAAAATAAGGAGCTTGTACTGTCCAATCGTCTATTGACCCAAATAGGCCTTGTAGATAGTTCTGGTACATCAAAAGGATCAATACAAACAATTTTAAAGGACAATTTGGACTTTCCCGTATTTCTGCTCGTCTTGTTCCAAAAGATTTGAATTTGTCTGAACTGGCTGAAGAAATGATTTTATATGTCTGATAATGACCTGAAATGCATCATTACTGGGGACGAGACTTGTATCTATGCTTATGACCTGCAAACAAGTCTACAATCTAATCGTGCTGCAGATGAGCCCTTTTTCTTCGTTTACGTGAGACAACTCGCAAAAATGGTCAGAATTGTGGCAAAACAATTGATTTCATTAAAAGTCAAGTGAATGTCGTTCCTATTTCCTCTTTTGAAATTACCACTTCGTGAGCATCGTTTTGAGCCAGTAGAAGCCATAGAAGGGAATAATCTGGACATTTTGAAGGCTCTTCCGGGAACTGAGTGTAACAACTGTGTGCCTTATTGAATGAGTCTCCATATTTATGTGAGGTATTCTCACACAGTTTGTTCCCTTGTATTGCGGTATAGAGGTGCTGTAAGGTCTCAGGACATTACCGAACCAGTTGGTTGCCAGGTGAAAATTGGCAGGTAGATTTCCTTTTCAGATCGTTATATACTCTAATAACTGCTGGTGTAGTTGCCATTCGTACTTTTGGAGTATTGGGTGTTTCATTGCCAACGAATATAACAAATGATTCTTATTTTTGATTTTTAATCCGAATCAAGAGAATGTTTTAGTGATAGAATTAGTGATAGCGAGTGCCCTTTTACGATAAGACTTTCTATAGGGGCTACTAAATACCGGTAGTTATCAGCATCACTGTACTAAATATAGACTCAATTTTTCTTGACATGATATTATGTGCTGTAACGCCATATTCTATTTAGCGTCGTATAAATGCATCAATTACCTCTGTCATCATGGTCGTATCCACACCCCACGTACGACTGCACAAAATCTTTAATCTGTTTAGGGTTTGTCTACAATTTGTCACCACACTTTTTAATTCTATATTATGTTTTGTAACTGTGGTTTCTAGCCTGTTCCAAATGGGTTTTATCCACACTAACTATGCACGTGGTTCCCTTGAGTTTCGGGTGGGTTGTATTCTCGTCCTTTGCGACTATCTCTATCTTATCACATTGAATACGATGGTCTTCGTTCCAGACATGGTCGGCGATTCTTGATCTCTCTGTTTCGCCTTTGCGGGTTTTATTCTTATGTTCCGTAGTTCTCACTTTGAGTAGTCTATTTCTCTCTCCTGTTTAAGCTCTACCGCCTTTGCATGGTAGGTCATACACATAATTTTTGGAATTCTGGTCTTCATTGCGAGGTTTGGTTTTGGTTAGTGTCTTTATTTGAGAAACCGGTAACAGTTCTTGCGGAATAAAACTATATCACCCTGAGATAAGCCCGACCCTGGTGGGGAAGGCCAGGGCAGCAGTATTATTATGTAAAAGATAATGTAAATAAATACCTACATATTGTTAGCATAACCTTTTTATTACAATTCCTTACACATATCTTTTGAATTCATGATTGTATACAATAAATTCAATTTTGTAATCGTTGCATTTAGATGTAGGCTGTGCTCCAGAGTGCCACACTAAATGAGCGTCTGTGTGTGCTTTTTTTTTGCTTTATAGAGGTTTTCCAATATCCAATGGTAAATTTCGCGATGATCGACGTTTGTGAAACGATCAAACTAGCAATTAATATTTTTAGAGACTTGTGCTTTGCATAATATGTAGCACTTTCAATTTATAATCATTTATAATTAATGAGATGTCCTTGTAGTTAACACGAATTGTGTCTACATTCAGACTAGTATTAAACAATAAATTGGTTATATATGTTTTCTACATTTAAAATATCTAAAACTATATTAACATCCTCTATGGTGACATAAATTTCTACAATAGACTTATCTAGCTTAATTTTTTTACTAACAACCGTTTTTAAAACGTGCACAATCGTTTGTTGTCAAGGAACGTTTTAAGTATTAACAGACATCCGTGTGTAGCCCATAACCCCAAGAACGTGTAACTGTAGACCCCAAACTTTCAATCCTTTTATCATCACACGGATTCTTATTCTGCCTAATGGTAAATACTAAATGTTTTTTGGATCTGATTAGATGTTGGTATCACTTTGCTATTTGGTAATCGAATAATGCCAACTTGTAATGTTTTATGGTGATTTGTTTTACACTTGCTATAGTAGCATCTTTAGATTTATTTGTAATTTTGCCCCCTCAACCGAATAAGCGTAAATTTTCGCGCACAACCCTACAAATTCCTTTCTGATGAGGTCATTGTTCTCATCTTTCATCAAGCCAGGAATTTTTTTATTTACTGGAGGAATACCAAAGATATTATCGGGAGCATAATCATATGTATCGAATTTTTCATCTTCCATGAACCCATAAATATCGGTTACAAGGAACTCAAAACTAAGCTCACCGTATCAGTATACATCAGCTTGGCCTTATTTCCAAATTTTGGTAGCACATGATTGTAATGGAAGTCGTACAAGAAAGTTTTATAAATGTCTTGAACAGCAAATTCTGCATACATGGGTTTGTTTAGAAAAACTTGTTCATTTCAATAATTACCATATCTTTATGGAATATGGTACAGCTATGGAAATTTGGTTTGGAAATATGCGCACCAGTACTATATCGACCCTCCCACTTGGTCACCGAACGGATGTCTTTATATGTTTATGCACATTTTCCATGATTTTACCGAAATCACTACTGATTATTATAGTAATTTATGAGAATTCTTATCAAATTGATTTTTCGCTTGCTTGCGTGGTGCATTGATTTCGATTTATTTTCGATAGCCTGGGGGTCTGTTTAAAGCTAAAGACTATTGAATTTTGCCAATTTAGACCAGGCGCTAAATTGATCCTTAGGTTCCTTCATTGTGAACAATGTAACTACGTTTCGGATACAATGTGAGTAATAATTCCTTTAAGTTGGAACAAAGCATGTTCTGGTGCTAGAGCTAAGTCGCTATGGAATTTGTGCAATTCCAGTAGATAGTTCAAATCACAGTCTACATATTTCTGAATCATCTGGAGTATTTAGTACTGATTCAAGGTTGAGGTTACCTACAAACGCAAACCCTCAATATGGCAAGAATTGCTCCATTGACTTTCCATAAAGGCTATTAATATCAAAATACATTAAATGGCTCATTGGGGCCGTGGGATCATAGTTATTACATATACACTAAACATTCGATTGCGCATAATAGTTGGAGTACTGTGCAACAGTTCTAATTTAACTTGTGTATATTTTAGTATGGCATCAAGTGGTAGACCGGGGGCTGCATAATAGTGCAGAAGGTCCAACTGATATGAACCTAAGCAGGTTATGGGGAAATTTTCAAATATATCATACGTTCTTAAGTATAAAGCTGAATATTGTTCCAATGTTTGTACCGCAAAGATGTTCCAGACTTGAATCTCATGTAAACAGTTTGCACCGATAAAACCTTCGCTACTATGACTATAAAATGCTTCCTTTGGCGCTTGAGCGGTTTCAATTAGCCTATCCCAAGAACCAATGTATTCGTATGGGAAGTTACCCTCGCGCACCAACAAATTAAATTCAGCGTTGCTGCTACACGCGGATCTTGTAAAAAGCTTTTTATCATTATCTAAAAAAGAGGCTAGCTTATCATTACTACTACTCATAAACCTAAAGCAATGCATAAATCTAAATTTTATGTTGGTATTATCTACAGTCTTGGTGAACGACACACACCTCTGCTTGTTTAACGGTAACAGGGTACTTCTACCGGGAAACCCGCAGCCATGTTAAGTTATGGAACACGATAGGAACAGTATGCGTATCTTTAAAGTTTATGTAATCTTGATGACCGCACTCCGAAACTACTTCGTCAAATGGTTATGGTCCCTAACATTAATATCTGTAGGTTGAAAAGCCCGATTGCAAATATGACATAATAGCGCGTTCAGAATTAGCAATTTGGTCATAAAACCGCGCCTCGGTAGTATTGAGAGAGTTGTTTGCCTAGTTTACGATCTTTTGCAGTTCTCCGATAAAATGAAAATTGTGATAACGAGTTATCATAAGAGCATTTTAAATGCAATGGTCAAAGGTACATGTTTTGTCACATATACGTGTGTACTGATCATATGCAGTTGCACATTTCGAAGCCTTTTCTTGGTACGCTACATGGTTAAATTCTAAATACTACTACTATTATTTGGTGATCTAGCACGACATTGATTGATTTGATTACAATACGTTAAATGCTTTTCTAAAGCTACATCTGACCAAAAAACATCTGTTACTAATCACTTTCTTATGACCATACTTTGATAGCTGTTTTGAAAATAAGGTCGACACGTTTTTAATGTACGTAAAGTGATGATAAATTTCGTCATCGTTAGAAAGCATTATAGTAACTAATCTACGCCAGTGTCATTATGCATATTTATCATCTTCATTTGGGTGACATTATGGCCTTCATAATAGCACCCAGTGCTATTATGAACTCATAATAACACGAAAATTTTAAAATAAAAAACAGACAAAAAGAAAGTTAGTTACTACTTTTACTTATTATTATTATTATTCATTATAAAATCTTTACTTAAATTCATTTATTGTAAACATTAATTATAAAGTCTGTACAATTTGTTAAATTCGGTCCAACGGAAGACAAATGAGCTGAATTTGTAGAAAGAAATGCTTTCTCCCGAGTGCTCAAACTTGTTGAAGAGCCATGAGTGCGTGAAACTCCACCCAAAGTGTTAGAGGACACTTTTTTCTTATTTTCTTTGGAATCTTCTATATAGCTTTCTGCCACTGTGTCAGAGCGCCAACCACCATGCTTCTTAACAATTAATAAATCAGCTCCTCTGTCTTGATTTTTCGGGAAGTAGGGAATTGACGACGTTTTGCGCAGTCTTCGATATCCGAAGGGACACTCTCAGAATCTGAATCACTAGTATTAATACTTTTTGCTATTAAATTGAATGTAAAGCACAAAATTGAACGCAAATAATGACATTGTCAAAATAAAAATTGCAACGATCAACAAGCGTGGGTACTATAACATCGACTAATATGGGCGCTTAAAAATTTTGAATTTTTATTTAAAAAAACGTTTCTGATATTGTAAACAAATCGAATCTATGCAAAGAAAATCGATTTGGACTGGTGTAGATTAAATTTTGAATGATACACGTTCGATATGAACTTCATAATGAAACTTGTGTAAATAAACTTTACACGCGTTTCATTGTGACGTTCATATCGTACCATTAATAACTGTAAGATGTCAAGGGTGTTAAAGGTGTAATAATGCCCCAAGGTCAACAGTGTACTTCCCGAGGGCCTCTGGCCCGAGGAATGTACGTTGACCGAGGGCATTGTTCCTCTAACACCCCTGGTACCTTCTATATTTAATTTCCTTTTAGTGTGTTATTCAATTAAAAAAAGATATTGAATCTTATTTTTGACATTTATTATCATGCATATTTTTAGTAGTAAACAAAGTGGGTTTGACATAGTAATTTCATAATGCCCTGGGGCATTATATAGCTACAACGTGTTTAAAAATAGGTGCATTATTGGGTAATAACACACTATAAGGACATTAAATGATTTATGGGTTCTCTGTCGCTTTGTTAGTTACTGAATACAAAGGCTACAACTTTCTTATCTTTTACGCAATAGAAATTATTGATAGATTATTTAATTTTTTTAATTCTTTAAATCAGTTATTTTAATTTTTAACTCAATTTAATCATAACTGAAATGAGGATAGCTAGAGGTTCGATCTGAATTCAGTGAAGCAGGGTATAACTCTTAAACAACGGTCCACAAAAAGCGATAATCATCTTAATTTTCATCTTAACAACAGCTTCTTTGACTGCTATGAAGTTAGATATTTTAATATGCATTCTACCTGTTAATGTTTACTTTTAAATGTAAAATTTCATGCACAGTTTCCGCAACCCCTCAACTTGGATTGTAGCTTATTATAGACATTACTTTGATACTACTACTACAAATCAGTACCAACATCAATAATTTGGTTTTTAGTTGGATTTAGATTTATGAATTGCTTTAGGTTTATGAGTAGTGGTAATGACATGCTAGCCTCTTTTTTAGATAATGATAAAAAGCTTTTTACAAGATCCGCGTGTAGCAGCGACGCTGAATTTAATTTTGTTGGTGAGCAAGGGTATCTTCCCATAAGAATACATTGGTTCTCGGGATAGCCTAATGGAAACCGCTCAACCGCCAAAGGAAGCATTTTATAGTCACAGTAGCGAAGGTTTTATCGGTGAAAACTGTTTACATGAGATTCAAGTCTGGAACATCTTTGCGGTACAAACATTGGGCGAATATTCAGCTTTACACTTAAAAACGTATGATATATTTTTAAATTTCCCCATAGCCTGCTTAGGTTCGTATCAGTTGTACCCTCTGCACTATTATGCAGCCAGCTAAAATTAGACAAGTTAAATTAGAACTGTTTACTTATATCGATATAGTCATGTTCAGGGGTGGATTGGCACAGTGCTCTAACCATTATGCGCAATCTAATGATTAGTATATAGGTAATAACTATGATCCCACCGCCCCAATGAGCCAATTAATGTATTTTCATATTAATAGCCTTTATGGAAAGTCAATGGAGAAATTCTTGCCACATGGAGAGTTTGCGTTTGTAGATAACCTCAACCTTGAATCAGTACTAAATAATCCAGATGATTCAGAAATAGGTAGACTGTGGTTTGAACTATCTACTGGAATTGCATAAACTCCATAGCGACTTATCCCTAGCCCCAGAACATATGGCTCCACCCGGTTCCAACTTAAAGAAATTATTACTCACATTGTATCCGAAACGTAATTACGTTGTTCACTATAGGAGCCTAAGGATCAATTTGGCGCCTGGTCTAAATTGGGAAAATCCAATAGTCTTTAGCTTTAAACAGGCCCTCGAAAATATATCGAAATCAATGCATCACGCAAGCAAGACAAAAATCAATTTGATAAGAATTCTCATAAATTGCTATAATAATCAATAGTGATTTCGGTAAACTCATGGAAAATGTGCATAAATATAAAGACATCCGTTCGGTGACCAAGTGGGAGGGTCGATATAGTACTGGTGCGCATACCTCCAAACCAAATTTCCATAGCTGTACCATATTCGATAAGGATATGGTAATTATCGAAATGAACAAGTTTTTCTAAACAAACTCATATATGCAGAATTTTCTGTTCAAGACATTTATAAAACTTTCTTGTACGACTTCCATTACAATCATGTGCTACCAAAATTTGGAAATAAAGCCAAGCTCATGTATACTGATACAGCTAGCTTGGTTTTGAGTTCCCTGTAACCGATATTTATGAGTTCATGGAAGAGGATTAAAAATTCGATACATCCGATTATGCTCCCGATAACATCTTTGGTATTCCTCCAGTAAATAAAAAAATTCCTGGATTGATGAAAGATGAGAACAATGAAGGAATTTGTGGGGTTGTGCGCGAAAATTTACTCTTATTCGGTTGAGGGGAGCAAAATTACAAATAAATCTAAAGATGCTACTATAGTAAGTGTAAAATAAATCACCATAAAACATTACAAGTTGGCATTATTCGATTGCCAAATAGCAAAGTGATACCAACATCTAAACAGATCCAAAAAACATTTAGTATTTACCATTAGGCAGAACAAGGTAGTTCTAAATCCGTGTAATGATAAAAGGATTAAAAGTTTGGGGTCTACAGATACGCGTGCCTGGGGTTATGGGCTACACAAGGATGTCTGTTAATACTTAAAGCGTTCCTTGACAGCAAACGATTGTGCACGTTTTAAAAACAGTTGGTAGTAAAAAAAATTAAGCTAGATAAGTGTATTGTAGAAATTTATGCCAGCATAGAGGATGTTAATATAGTTTTAGATATTTTAAATGTAGAAAACGTATATAATCAATTTATTGTTTAATACTAGTATGAATGTAGACACAATTTGTGCTAACTACAAAGACATCTCATTAATTATAAATGATTATAAATTAAAAGTGCTGCATACTATGGAAACCACAAGTCTCTAAAAATGTTAATTGCTAGTTTGATCGTTTCACAAACGTCAATCATCGCGAAATTTACTATTGGATATAGGAAAACATCTATAAAGCAAAAGAAAATCACACAGACGCTCCTTTAGGGTGGCACTCTAGAGCACAACCACCATCTGAATTCAACGATTACAAAATTGAATTTATTGTATACAATCATGAATTCAAAAAATATGTGTAAGGAATTGTAATAAAAGGTTATGCTTACAATATGTGGGTTTTTATTTACTTTATCTTTTACATATAAGCACTGCTACCCTGGCCTTCCCCACCAGGATCGGGCTTACCTCAGGGTGATATAGTTCAATTCCGCAAGAACTGTTACCGGTTTCTCAAACAAAGATACCCGTTTCCCAGAAAGACATGTCAAAATACTTCATTTATCCTAGCTGACTGCTGGTAAGGTTATGAGATCCATGGAAATATTTTGCAGATAGTGGAAACTTTTGCAACAAGACACTGGATCCTGCATGTGGGAGAATAGTATGCAACCGACTGATCAAGGCTCAGGGCTCCTTTGTCTATGCTGTTTGCAAGGGTCTTGATTGCCGTGAGAAAACGAGCAACACCACAAAATTTACAACTGGATATTAGAAAACATTCAATCAGATGATACAAATACAAATTCTTTCTTGGGATGGTCCAGATCCAGGAATATAACCATCAAGTAATATAAATGATTATAGAAATACGTTGGGTTTACTGTGTAAGATCATGGAATTTTAGAAAAACGTTGTTTATTAATGTAATATTTATATTTAAAATGAAATCCAATTATTTTTTGTGTTTTAGTTCATGTAAAAGCTACATAATTTGTTAGAAGCTATTGCTACGCCTATAAAATTAATTTGTTTCATAAATTACAAGTTAAACGTCTAGTTATAAAACAATATCGTCTTTATTTATCCAGAATATTTCATCCAGTCCCCACCACTTCACGAATATCTTCTTGTTCTTGGAGCGAAGCACTTTTTCCACCAGGTACACATCAGGATATTTTGCTTTCTTTACTTCGTGTTCATAAAACCCAGTACAGGTGCTCCTTTCACGTCTTCCAACATGTACGTAATGGGGTTAGGCGAACTTACACAATCTTAAATAGTTCATAAGACCAATTGGGTGTGTAAAAATTTGCAGAGTTGTACCACAATATCGATTCTTATCAAATGTATTATGTGAGTATAAACCCCTATTTTCGTATGTTTATCGACATCATTTGGCTTAATTCCGGTAGTTCTATGCTTACGGTTGTTACAGTCCTTCGTTACAATCCCAGTTATATCAATCCATTTGTATTTACCTTGCACACTAAACGTTTTATATAGAGCACACTTAGTGATTCTGATAACACGTTCCGCAGTTGCAGTCTCTTTGTGCTATAGGTAAAGTTATGATTTACTTTATAACGCTGCATTAGTTTAGTGGAATTCTTATTGTTTCTGCAACTGACTGCAAATTTTTATGTTTCTGACCTTGTTTGAAGAAAACACCCCTTTAATTATGGCCGATGGTGATAACAAGGGTTTGATTATTTGTGTATATTTTTTTCCATTATTTTCTCAAATTTACGCACTGACATAATCTCGCCTTGCATAGCTTCTAAAGTACTATAATTTTGCTATCTTTTGAATTTACTAGATTTAAATTAAGTTTAAAGCAGATCATATGAAGCTGGCGTACCTTCATACATGATTCCTTTAATAATTGTATCGTTTCCTTTAATGGTCCCCATTTCCATGTTTTGGTAACATAGAGGCCACTATAAGTATGATCAATAACACATTCAGGATCCCTCATAATACGCTCAGCGTATATACGAGGTAATTCATTGTACTGTTCTAGAAATTGGATTAATTACTGGCCGTAGAATCATCAGTGATAGTAAGATGTCCTTTTTGATTTAAGGTATACGTTCGTAAATGTTTCTCTACAACCTAACAATATCCCTAACCCCCTCCCAGTGTTCATGAGTGCTTTAGCACATTAGGCCAATCTTACCCTGTTCAAGAATACTATTAGTAAAGAAAACCTAGACGAGGATTATTTAAAAAAACGGAATCTGAGCTAGTAGGCTAGAAGCACCCTTCTTGAATCACCTAATGACGGTGTAGTCAAGCCAGGGGTGCTCTAAAATTATGGAACTTGAGCTAATGGACTAGTGGGGGTAGTAGCGTGCTTTCTTGGAAATATGAATTGGGGCAGTATTTTGGGTTTAACGCCAATGCCTTCCTTTTTAGGTGTTTTAATTTTTTTATTTGGATCGACTTTATTTACTATTTGAGTTAGAGCTATTAGAGGCTTATGCGTACTTTCAAATCTACTTTCATTATCAATGTGAACAATTTTAAGACTGTTGTACTTCTGCTGTATTATTTTACGAGCCTGAACATTTTTTTCCTTTAGTATCATGCCCTGGCTATACATGTCAGGAAAGCGAGTTGAATGAACAGGTACCGGTTTACCCTAAACAGAGAGCTATTTACACTAGACACGTAGTTATTAATACCTAGACGAATCGGTAACTACTAAACGACATAAAACAGTTTAAGGTATTTTATATTCATCAAACATTCTTCTAGAGCGACCGTTATTAACTTCCACATGCTTGTCTATGGCTACGTAACCAAACGGATCTACCAAGTACTTTGAACACACGTCCCGAAACAATTTCATGCTTATGATAGGACTTATGTAATCCTCATACACATGCTTTATGTTTAACTCGTATTGCTAAAATAATATAATTATTACGAATTAATTGCTTTGGAATTTTACTGTAAGTTTGACCCAAATAGAAACAGTCAATATCGTTATATCTATCCATAGAAAAATATGCCCTTATGTTATTTTGCTTTTCACAAGTGATATCATCGAAGATAAGAATAGAGTTTGATTTTGCACAATTAGACTCAATCACATCTTGATTATCATTGAAGGTAAAGTAAGTAATCCATATCCTTCATTGGAAGTAAGATTTCCTGTAAAATTGTATACTTGTTCTGACTCAATGACTTAGAGATGCTTAAATTTCAAGCCATTTTTCTCTGTAAGCAGACTAGTCATTGTGTTTATTTTACCGCAGTTGTAGGGGCCACAGATAATAACACGTATACTATTAGGAAGTAAATCAACATATTTAGGAATACTATACCATTTATCAAGGTCGCGATTTTGAATTGGTAGCTTGTTTCTCAGCAATTACTTTCATAGTTAGTGGATAAAATGAAACTAACCGAATAATTACAATACATTTACTTATATACTAGACATAAAGTGTGCATATTACAATAATTATAATTTGTGTACTTCTTTACTGAGTGTGTTGTACTACACAAAAGTGCAATCGAGAATAAGACAATACACAACGATTCCGACGTAGAAATGTATTAGTTATTCCATTTCCAATTTGAAGTATACTGTTAAGTTTTTCAGAGATCCATTTTGTTTAAAGCAATCTATTACAAATACTGGACATGATCGGAACTCAGTATAGTTGTATATTACACCTTTATCATCTTCACCATAGTAATCACATCGGAATTTCAAAAAATTGTGATAGGCAGGTATGTATTGATGAACACTGAAGTTCAAATGAGTTGCTTGCAGACTTTGTGTACATTATTCAATGTGTTTTTTCCAGATGCGTTAATGCTTTTATTGGCCATGTCTGAGGTTGCTTGTTCTAAGTGGGTAATCATTGACCAAACGGAACGGTAGTAATAAAACTTTTATTGATTCCTTCAAACACATTAAGTTTCGCAGCATCACCAAGTGCTAAGTGCGGTACTCTGCATTGAATGTTATTTATGGCTATTATGCATCAACTTCACCATAGTAGCAGTTAGTATCGCTTTTAGATCGAACAAAAATCAACTCTTGACGCATATTCACAATTTCTTGACGATAATCCCCCATATATTCCAAATATATGATTCGATGGTATGCATACTGTAATAGTTATTTAAATAATAATAATGAATTAATAAAACTATAAACAAATAGTTTAACATTGTTTGGTTTTTTGTTCTAAATGGATTGGTAGCATAACCTGCACTGTAATGTTGAATTTTTGTTATGGTTACATGTCAACAAAAATTAAAACCTTGAGTCGCCATTTTCTTAAAAATTATTTTTGTTAAATTTGTGATAAATAGGTGATTCCGAAGAGATTCTGATGCCACCTGATGTTAAAGAAGCAGTCATTAGCCATTACATCAGCAGCACTTCAATTCTGCTACCAGCCATACAATATAATTTCCCTAATTTCTGTTGGAAATTGATAAACACCGCAGTGCGAGAAAACAGGTTTTCGGTGCATCGGGAGTAACCGGGAAATACCTATTTTGTGAGTACAAAAACGATTTTTCTCCATTTTGTTCATCGAATTCTACTTGTAATGATTCTTTATTCTGTGGTGATCACCCCAAAATGGCTTAGTGCTCTGCTCTTGCCTGTAGTATAAGAAACACATCCTTTAAGCGCACGCGTTATGTCTGGATTTCTGCAAACGTCCACTCTTTGGCCAGCTAACTCAGCGAATTTCTCCGAAAAGAAAGTTGGGGAAATTATTGGTTAAACTGCGTGATTTTTTATCATATTTTTTTTAAACTCAACCTTCTATATACAGGAAACTATCGTGGGTAATCATAAAAGATCCATACGGAGAATGTCTGATTTAATATAGTAGCGTCAAAATGTACGTGTTGCAAGATGCTTAATGATTCGGCCATTGTCCGTAAGAACTTTTAAACCAATTGACGTTAAAAAGTATTTGTGTGCAGTTGTTAACCGCAATGAAGGTTGATGAGTAATTAACGACTTACTGTAGCGACGATCTCTTTTATATGAATTATTGAAGGATGGAATTGGTCCTTGGTTAGTTCTCAGACCCATGTTTTTTTTTACTTCTAAACGTGCTGTGAATGATTCAGCTTCACCAAAGTCTATTAATTTAACCTTTTGATTAGTCAAGTTAATTCTTATATTATTAATTACGTTGGTGTTTACTTTAAAATGTTTAGGACTGCTTGGTGCTTTGTCTAGACGATAACCTGGTGGAACTGAAACGTCAATCCAATATATTACTTTTTTCGGTTTCCCGTTTCGATAAGATCCATTATAATGTTAGTGTGTTTAAGTATTTGAATGTCTAAAGCAAACGTGTGAAAAATATTGGTTCTAATATTTTAGACTTAAACCCTAGCATGCGACTAATGCTATTTTCTTGAGTAAATTAGATCTGAAATGAGCAGCTTATCTTACATTTAAGTGCATTGTTGTTTGCTAGAATGATGAACTGGTGTTTTAGATTTTATAAAATTGCTAATATTATCTAACTCATTTACACCGCGTAGAATATTAATCACTTGCAAATGATATGGATTTGTTCTAAAACGAAATATTATCGTTTCCTGTATAAATGTTTCTAATGTTGTGGCAACCACAAAATCCAACCAATTCGATAACGCATTCCGTCCCAAAATCTAGTTCTCTCGGCTAGTTGTCACCAACACCTTCTTAACCCTATGTTACTGAAATAACTGAAAAGACCATAACGTTGTATCGATTATCCACATAAAAATTGTAGGCATAGGTGTCCGAAAATAATTTTATTACATTCCTGATCTTGGTGGTATTTACAATATACTTTATATCCCCGAAAGTAGTTAATCACTCCGAAATACCGTAATACCATCCCGTTTTACGTCGCCTTTTGTAGCAAACCCAATGCGTACCGGGTCCGCTTTGGCCATCTAGGTTAATATTTCCATTACGATTTAGCCATGCTCTCCTCGTACAAATATCCCTAAAGTGGGGTACATCTTCGGTGAGAAGCAAGGCTATGTATATCCTAGCCCAGGAAGTGCCATCACAACAATCAGCGACGTGGACGAGCACATAAGGCACCCCCTCCATTGCTGGACCAATGAGAGACGTGAGCGAGGTTCCGCCTACCGGAAGTTGAGTTGTAGTGGCGTTGGACCAATGGGATGTAATGATTCGGAGTTGGTGTTGTAAACTTAGTCGTTACCTTTGCGCTATAGTCGCATATTGGATGTATAATGTATAAATCTCTACATCTATACAAATACGTAATCCGACGTCACGATGCAGTTAGACGTTGTAATTAGAAAATCAATATTGAAAATAAGGTGAATGCGTTTACTAGTAAAAATTATGAACTATGTAAAAATTGCATTTCAATTAATTGAGTACTCTCAATCATCGCTTCAAACTCCAGGATCCATCCAAGAGACAATGATGAGTAAATGATTAAAACTTACTATAACATAATAAAATACTTATCTTTTTTGGGATTTTTTAATGGTGTACTTTAAATTATACAATCTAAACGTTTCGATAACACTTACAGTTATCTTCGTCAGTAGTAATGTTTGTTAAAAATTGTTAAAGATGTAGTAAACAATTTTGTCAAATTTGAAAAATTCAAACATAAACATAAGCCTGCTATTAATATAACAGTTTGAGAAACGTATAAGCCAACTATAAAATTGTAGTAAAGAATAACTAGGTCATTAAAATTAAATATTGTTAAACTGCCTCAAAGATGACAAACCAGAACATCTCATGTCAACGTCAAAAAGAAAAATTTAATAAATTATACAAACAACAAAATAATAGACCATCTATTGATTGTAGAAAAACAGTTATAAACCTTTCTGATAATGTTGTTTCAGTTTATGCTATTGAAGCGCTTTCGAAAGGAGGAAATTTTGCGATAACACCAAGAGTAATAACTTTTGAAGATATAATTTCCAACATCGAAAACTCCATTAGATTATTACCTTTTGATGCTGCTAATGAAGTTAGATATAACACCGTTAACATATTACGTAAAACAAAACCTCCAAAGAGCAACTTATGCTTTCGTCAACGACATGCTTTACTTGATCTTAAACGCAATGAAAGTATTATAATATTAAAATCAGATAAAGGTAATGCAACTGTTATATTAAATATGAACGATTATAACACTAAGATAGAACAATTGTTGGGACCAGAAACTTATCGTGAAATACCAAAAGATCCAACAAAAAAGTTTCTTTTAAAAACTAAAGAGCTGATTAAATTATCATCTATTCCTGAAGAAATAAAGAAGAAACTATCTAACTCTGAAGCTATTTCACCAAAACTATATGGTTTACCAAAAATTCATAAACCTAATATTCCTTTAAGGCCTATTGTTAGTGCAATTGGTTCTCCTACATATCACCTTGCAAAACATCTTACATTGTTATTACAACCTCATATAGGAAAAACACCCCATTACATTAAAAATTCTGCCGACTTTGTTGAAAAAATGCATAGTTTCAAAATTGAAGAGGGTGGTATGATGGTTAGTTTTGATGTTATTTCACTTTTTACAAAAGTACCTCTAAAAGAAACTATTGAATACATAGATCATCTTTTTCCAAAGGACATAACCATTCTTTTTCAGCACTGTCTTACAACTTATTTTCAGTGGAATAGTAAATTTTATGAACAGATTGAAGGTGTAGCAATGGGTAGTCCCCTTAGTCCTGTTATAGCTAATTTTTATATGGAAAAATTTGAAACATTAACGTTACATAATATACCTAAAAAACCTTCAGTTTGGTATAGATATGTAGATGACACATTTGTTATTTGGAGACATGGAGAAGAAGCACTGCATGAGTTTTTGGTTTTTATAAATGGTATACATCCTAGTATTCAGTTTACCATGGAAAAAGAAACTAATGGAAGTTTACCATTTCTTGACATATTAATATCTAAAAATAATAATTCACTATCTTTTAAGGTTTACAGAAAGCCGACACACACTGATAGATACCTTCATAAATTATCCAACCACCATCCACGTCAAAAAATTAGTGTAATTAAATCTTTAGTAGATCGAACAAAACGAATTTGTGACCCTGAATTTTTGAATGATGAATGTAAATATTTAAGAAAATCCTTACAAGATAATGGATATTCACTTACAGATATTAATAATGTTATTACACCTTCTAGGCGTAACCTTAAAGAAAAACCAGTTCTTAATGTTGGTACTGCTTTTCTTCCTTTTATAGCTAATGTTACAAATAGAATTGAAAAAATCCTAATCAAATATGGTATTAGGACTATTTTTAAACCTACAAGAAAAATTAAAGAACATTTAAGATAACCTAAAGATGTGTCAAACCCTTTATCATCTTCCGGAGTGTATAAGTTATCTTGTTCATGTGGAAAAGTATACATCGGGTCCACAAAACGTAGCTTTGATACAAGACGCAAAGAACATATGAGATTTTGTAGATTGGGTCAACCAGAGAGGTCTGCTGTGGCTGACCATGCCCTGAATAATCTAAATCATGACATTCAATTTGACAATATGAAAATATTGTCAAGACAAACCCATTATTATGTTCGTTTGCAACGTGAAGCTATTGAAATATATAAACACCCGAATAATTTTAATAGACAAGAAGAAAATCTCCATTTAAATAGGTTTTGGCATCTTGTAATTAAAAAAGAGCATAATGATACGCCTTGATTTTAATTTGTTTTCAACTTTTGGTATGTCTAGGTTTTTTTGCTGTGTTTTTCCTAGACCTTGAAGCAAATGCTTTACCAATTATATGTTAAATTTTCACAGCACTATAATTTAACATAAGTAGTTGAAGTTAAATTGAAATTAAAAATTACAAAGAACGTTCTGCATTGTGCTTTTCATTGTTAATAACACTTCCAATTATTGATAAAGATATCTCTTTGTTAGATTTAACTGGGTTATTTTTTGATGTAATGTTTGGATTTGTGAATGCTTCTATCATTTTAAAATTGAAGTTTTTCACAACTTTACACTTACATCATAACTCGATTAAATTTTGTTAAATGTGGTTTTTGGCTGGCAAATTTCATTGTTAGCTTTCGTCGTAGAGAGTGTTCTGGTTTGTCATCTTTGAGGCAGTTTAACAATATTTAATTTTAATGACCTAGTTATTCTTTACTACAATTTTATAGTTGGCTTATACGTTTCTCAAACTGTTATATTAATAGCAGGCTTATGTGTATGTTTGAATTTTTCAAATTTGACAAAATTGTTTACTACATCTTTAACAATTTTTAACAAACATTACTACTGACGAAGATAACTGTAAGTGTTATCGAAACGTTTAGATTGTATAATTTAAAGTACACCATTAAAAAATCCCAAAAAACATAAGTATTTTATTATGAGTGTTAATGGTGAAAGTTTACATTTTCATATTACTATAACATAGGTACTTGTTATCCCCATCACAGGTAATAAATGGATGTACAAATAGTTTGAAGATGCAACTGAGCTTCATACTCACTATTATGACGTCATAATTTGATTTAACTCATTATAAATAAGGTGATGACATAGTTGGATAATTAGTGAATTGAAATCAACCGGACGATATGCATGCTGAATAAGGTGAATATTTAATGAATACGATAATAATAATAATGTGCACCTGATATAGGAGATACATGGGACGTCAATGATAAAACTAATTATTCATGGACTGATATATCTGACGCGTATATTATCTAGAGGCAATTTTTTCTCTTAATCCTAGATTACTTTCAGTTTAATATGTAATAGCTATAATCCAAAGGATTATCCATTTTTATCTGATATTCCTCTACCTCTGCTGTTCTAATAGTACGATTCCGTCCATAATCAAACGTAGCAGGAGCAAGACTACCGGTTGCTCGAAGACACCTTCAACAACGGCAAATATTTGATGGTTTGGAATGCGTATATTTGGAAATCTTTCTTGGCATACCCAAACCCATTCCCGACCATTTCCTTGGCAATAACCATAAACTAATATATCGGTCATTTTTGCGTTAGTGTCGGGTACTACCATAGCGAAAAATTGAAGAAGGAAATTAAAATTACAATAAAGATTTGTCACACTGAATTGTTTGACAATACTCTATTGTAACTAATGACAATACTTAATAATAATGTTTAGTCGTCGCTATGATTAATGTTAGTAAGCAATGAAACATTTAAATTCGATTATTACAGAAACGGCTGCTCGAATCGTTACCTTTTTTAAGAAAACATATCCGGGAATATGAATTTCTTACTAACAAATTGATATACAGAAGCAGAAAAAGTTATGGAGCTTCAAATATCGACAAAGGGCTGCTGGTGGCGCCATCTGGATGATACATAGAAACTATCATAGTTTTATGTATCTGCCAGGAGAAATCTGGATTTCTCTCCAGGTACCAAATTCCATACAAATCCTATTATTATAAATACAGATATTTAAACAGAGTTTAAAAAATAATAACTTTTAAACTCTGTATTTATGAAACTATCTACCTTTGTACTAAGGTAAATTGAGCTAGGTCCTTATATCCTTGTATTTTGTATAGACCTTTTAAAGACACCCTGTATGTATAAATTTCGAGCGTGAAAAGCAACTAGTATCGGCGAATTTTTATTAGTCTTCTTATATATAGATAATTTCATTGCATCATTCGGAATTACGTAGCGAACTTTCCATGTAACTTTCATCAAGTTAATCTTAACATCCGTTTTGCCGCTGTAGCAGTCCACATCGATTTTGGAGCGGACCTATACCAGCTCGTGACGTATGGTGACTGGAGGCTTCGTATACTCCAATCACAACTTGAGCAGTATGTAAGCGCAGAAGGCGGTCTTGGTGTTGTTTAACAGTTGAAGAGGCTTGTTTTGCGGACTCCATCCTGCATGCGATAAACAGTTCCTTTGACCCACGGGATATGAGCAAAATCCTTTAATAGTTCTTTTAATGCCAGGTAAACGTAATAACTCCTTCTTTGCCTACTTGGAGGTCATAGTACCTTCCAAATATATAACACTATCGTATGTAGCGACTTATCTCTTCGGAGTTGTATTCGTTTCTTGTGTACGGATGATATGCTCTACTATCGTATTCCACAATCATATCCTCGTACCTGACTCCGGTGAATAAACCTTTGAACGCTTCTTCCTCATGGCCTTAGTACTTTATAACCGAGATATTGTATAAACTGAACGTCGTTCTCGGCTAACGATGTGCTCTCGTTTGCCGATAGAGGCCTACTGTCAAAAATCCTAACAACCATACTTCTTCAGCTCCAACCTAATATCTTCTAATCGCCCGTATAGGTCAACCAATTTCAAGGTGATGTTATCTGTATCTCGTGTAAGTACACGTAAATAAATGACTGTGGACGGCTCCTTGACTAATTTATATATGTATATATATATATATATATATATATATATATATATATATATGCGTGTGCGCATGTGCGCTTTGCGCGTTGCGTGCGTGTGCGCGTGCGCGTGTGCGCGTGCGTGCGTGCGTGTGCGTTGCGTGCGTGCGTGTGCGTGTGCGTGTCGTGCGTGTGCGTGTGCGTGCGTGTGCGTGTGCTTGTGCGTGTGCGTGTGCGTGTCGTGTGCGTGTGCGTGTCGTGTGTGCGTGTGCGTGCGTGTGCGTGTACGTGCGTGTGCTGTGCGTGTGCGTGTGCGTGCGTTTGCGTGTGCGTGTGCGTGTGCGTGCGTGCGCGCGCGTGCGTGCGTGCGTGCGTGCGTGCGTGCGCGCGTGCGTGCGTGCGTGCGTGCGTGCGTGCGTGCGCACATCTAACGTCTAAGTTATGTATAGATTTAACTTCACATTTTAGCGTACTATTGTTTACTGTTTAAATAAAGTTGATCGTGTTATTCGGGTTAAACTTACGCTGCTAATCTACACAATTTTATATACACAACTTGGAATCGTAATTTCTTTATGCTCTCCAGTTTCCGTGATATAGTAAAACTTGTTATCTTCATAAATATTTCGAATGGAATTGCAACCGTAGAATCCCACCAATCCTAATCCATACTGGTAATTAGGATCACGTACCATTGGCGGAAAATACGTTGTATTGGGCACATTCCCCGCAGCTGTCAACGAGAACGTTGGAGACATGACTACAAATAAACAAATAATATTGCAAACTATTTATTGTATAGGAAATAAAAAAACATAAATATCCACATATAAACGTACCGGCGAATAAGGGTATTAGGAATGAGGGAAAGCCGCAGTTTTAGGTCGCAATGATTATAGGCACTTGCACCTTGTTCTTTCCACCGGTAATGTTAACGGCCTTCTTAGGGACTAACAGCAATGAGTTTCTTCATATTACTATCTTTAAGCAGAAGATTGACAAATTTTCGAATAGGAATTATTCCTCTATACGAGCACCTATTCGTAGTCCTCTTACCGCCCATACTCAGCGTCATTTTAACCTTCTTAGCGTGAAGGCGGCTGTTTTTTGTCACCAAAACTCTAATCCTTCGAGCGTACATGATTAGAAACTAGATCTCGAAGCACCCTATCTGCTTGATGACGACTTGTAAGTGGTATTTGAAAGTTTCGTCTATAGGATGTGTACCGGGATCGCCGCGAGCTAAAGGTTTCTGTAGCTTGGTTCCTGGTCCACAATATCGACAATCTGGAATATACAATTCTAACAAGTAATTAAAAAATTATTATTAATTTTATTAAATACATAAATAAATAGTATGAGTAGGATTCGAACGTACGACATGTACTTTGCCAGAATACTGCTCTAACCAACTGAGCTATCGATGTAAATTTTTTCTTTATATATGTAGAGTTCATGTAAATTCTAAATATAATGAGATTACAGAGAAATTACTTATGTTAATGGAATGTGAGCGTGAAATATCGCAAAGATTCACACATAATGAAGCAATTTCAACAATGTTAAGCTATCATAAATTTTGTTATGTATTTAGTTAAATTAAAGCTAATAATAATGTTTAATAACATATCCACTATTGAACTCATTTGTTCTTAGCAAAACTTATTTCAAGAGGTTATTTTTTTATTAACATGTTCATCTCTCCAGCAGCATGTCAACTGATCAGTATATTACCAGCAACTAAAGGATGAAGTTTACGAAACAGCTTGTGGACGGTAACAATTTCCTGAAATCGGAAGTTACGGGAAAGCATGGTCGTCTCCTTACAGCATCAATTAAGACAATTATTTTCGGACCTTCAGGGTACGGGAAGACCAATGTGATGATTAGGTTATTGGAGGCACCGCACGACTTAAAATTTGGAAATGTATACGTTTACTCCAAGTCGTTCGAGCAGCTGTAGCATAAATACTTTTAGCATGTACTTAAACCGATGTATTGGGCATACTGTGTTCAACGACAAGACGGATGTACTCATGCCCGAAGATATCGCTAAGAATTCTATAATGATCTTCGACGACATCTAGTGTCTTAATCAAGATATAAGTCGCGATTATTTTAGTAGGTGGCGACACTCGGGTATGAACGCCTATCTATGCCAAATCTATTCGAAGATTCCTAAGAAAGTAATTCGCGATAGCGTGAATAGGGTAATGAAATTTAGACAGGACTGCATAAATTTGAATCATGTATATGATAAGCATGTACTTACCGATATTACCTTCAATAAACTTAAATCAATGTGCTTGTAATATTGGCAGACCAAATACGATGCATTGTAAAAGATTTTGATTACGGTAGGTACCGAATCGGACTTGATTACTTTATCACCTGCTCATAATTGGCATTCAGTTGCAGCATGTAGTCAGTCGCAACGTATGATCGAGATAAGATGGTTAAGCGGAAGTTAACGCAAACTCGTAATGCAATAAACGTTAGCCTAAGTTATTGAAAATAGGGGAACTTGGAACATATGGTTTTGCGAAAACTGCATATAAACGAATAGTGGATACTTTGAACCAAATCGCTAACGCGGAAATTAAAGTAGAACCGGTAGAGTCAGAGTTCAAACGAGTACCTGCCGCAACGTTAACACCTGCTCCGTTCAAGTTCAAACTCTCTACTGCGCCTTCATTCGTTGAAACCGGTAGGAGACCTGCTACGATTGATTTCAGACCCCGGTATCACTGTCATTCGTCAAAACAGATCTTATCGAAGGGGAGGAATACCAGGTGGAACCATCTAATTTAACGCGACTACTTGAAAACGCAGGCGTTTCCAATCAATTCTTAGAGCATTATCATCCTTAACCTTGCTGATATATAGAATAGATTATCCACATAAGCCAGGAACAAGTGGAAAATACATATGGATTTCGTCATGATGCAAGCTTAGATAAATGAGACTCCCTGGTGGAAATAGAAGGCACTAATCCAACTTTTGAAGATGAAACATATTAATGCACTCCCGTACTATACGAGCCACTTATATTGAAAGGGCCAAAAAAGTACACGCTCAGAGACGATACGATCTATGTCGATATTTTGGATAAAAGTGACGCATGTAGCAAGAATCGAACACCGAACAATTATGGGTACCAGGCTGTCTCAATACCGGAAGACTGTTAAGCCACTAATCAGCACGAAACGTTTCGGTTACGGCATCATGAAGAAGTTAACGAATAGAATAAAGGAATATGCGTACTGAAATACTCCTCGAAAACTTCTTGCACGGCTCAGGTTGCTGCAGGCAGCGATAATAACAGGATAGGATAACGAAATCATTAGTATTCAATCTTATTCAATTAGAATTGATGAAGAGCACCGAAAAGAAGGTATAATTGCATAATAGTGCCAATCGATAGGTTTAGCAGACATTCGTGGTCGCATTTAAAACATGAAACTGCAAATATCAAATTAACCTTGGATGGAAAATACGATATGCAATACCTTTGAACCCATCCTAAAAGATGATGCTGCAATTAGGAGATAGTTATTTATCGATTCAATCCTAAATGCGGATGTAGTCACCAAAAAGTGTATTGATAAGTGTAAAGAAGGTCTAGAGTTTAAAATAAAGAACTATATCGATTCATCGATTACAAAATTATCTATTGGGTGGGATCAGAAACTGGAGGAAAAAATTAATCGTATACATGGCGACATAAGTATCCTTAGTAGGGGTAATGTTTCTAAAGCTGGCGGTTGTCGAGGAATTGCATTAGCGCGCACAGATGAACTTCATAAGAAAACTAACCATCGTTAAGAATCGGGATGATCTCTGGCAGGCGGATTTAGTTGAACTTATTCCGTATTCCAAAGAGAACCGCAACCATAAGCATATTCTAACGGTGGTAGACTGCTATTCTAAATATTTGTGGACAAAGTCGCAAAATGCCGACGAAATTTGTTGGGTGGTGGCTTCCGCTTCGAAGAAAGGTAGAGCTCCCCATAACTTGAAATCGCATCAAGGACGTGTATTTAATACCAAGCATTGCAAAAAGCTCATGAAGAATTATGCAATACATCATTACCCAACGTATAGTGTGGTAAAGGCGACCATTCTCGGAAGGGTATTAGAACGTGGAAAAACGCATTATACAAACGATTTAGCTTTAGAGGTAAATACAAGTGGTTAGATTTGTTGCAGAAAGTTACTTCCGAATATAATAATAAAGCGCGTTCTACGATTAGAATAAAGTCTATAGATGTAAGGGTATCATTGTACTTACCGAGGTTTCATAATGTTAAGTTAATGGGGATAGCAAAATTTACAATTGGTGATTACGTTCGGATTTCTAAATATAAATCAAAATCCGCGAAAGGCTAAACCCCCAACTTGTCTGCTGAACCATTTAATGTTGGTAAGGTGAAGGTTGGTAATGCCATTACGTATTTACTAGAGGATCTGCAAGCTAAACCGATACTAGGTCAATTTTACGCTGAATAACTACAGAAAACAGCTCATCCGGACATATTTCTCGTCAAAAAAGGCTTACGTCGTAAGGGGAACCAACTATACCTTCGTTGGCTTGGTATGTGTAAATCACAATTAATGAATTAATAAATCAGATTTTGAAAAATATATATATATATATATATATATACATGTGTGTGTGAGAGAGAGAGAGAGAGAGAGAGAGAGAGAGAGAGAGAAAGAGCCTAAAGAGAGAGAGAAACTGTGTCAATTTAAAAACCTACAATAGACTATATCTCATGAATAAATGATGTTATCAAAGAATTCTCTAAACCGTTTCTAGGGTAGAAAGGGGGATCCAAAATGGCATAGGAGACAACTCACCCAAATCAACCCGCTACGCCCCACCAACCCTAACTGAAAAAATTCAAATAGCGAACCCCTACTTGTAATACATCATTGGAAAGCCTGTAAAAAGTGCTATCCAGTGGTATAAATAAAAATTATACTTGAATGGCCACCGAGGTCATCAGATTTTTTCTTTGGGGTTACCTCAAGTCAGTTTTTTACAAAAGTCAACCTGCGTCACTTCAGGAGTTGCGAGAAAGAATTACTCAAGCATGTCGGGCTATTACCAGAACAACATTTACCAAAGTTCTTGAAGAATTTGAAAACAGGCTGTATCATTGCTTACAAAACAACGGAACCCACTTTGAACATTTACTTCATTAATTAATATTTTTCCAAATTTGTAGTCCAACAAAATCTTTAGTGAATATTGATGTACTTTTTTGAAATAAAATATTATAGTGTTATTTCTGAAAAGGGATTTGTGTTCATTTATAAAAATGACTGAAATAATATAATACACCCTGTATAATTTTTATTTATACCACTGGATAGCATTTTTTACAGGCTTTCCAATGATGTATTACAAGTAGGTGATCGATATTTAATTTTTTTAGGGGGTTGATTGGGGTGAGTTGTCTTCTATGGTATTTTGGTTCCCCCTTTCTACCCTAGAAACGGTTCAGAGAATTTTTTGATATCGTCATTTATTCATGAGATATAGTCTATTGTAAGATTTTAAATTGACATATATATATATATATATATATATATATATATATATATATATATATATATATATAATATATATATATATATATATATATATATATATATATATATATATATATATATATATATAGTATATATGTATATAGTCAATATGTATAACTAGCTTCTTAATCTAAGTCTATTACAATGCCCCCATGGCAGCGTGTAAATACCATTAAGTAACCAATACCTGACATCTCGATTACTAGGAGCATCGTTACGCTGTTGTATACTATAAACGTGGCTTTTCGATATGATGCTGCTTTGTGTGACGCGTGAAGTATCTCCGCTTCCCATACATTTTAAATGGTAGATAAAACTAACCCCATCTCTACAAACATAATCCCCAACACCTTTTAATTTGCTTATCTCACGGTCCTTAATCCTAAAGCTATACATTTTTTATTCCATTCCCGATCAGTGACTATTTTACCACTCATCTCATCCTTGATTAAGCCAGGTACTTCATTATTACACTTTGGAATATTATAAATTAGTTGAGTTGATCGGTCTATTTCCATAGTGCAAATAGGTCGATGAACTCAACTAATAAACTGTGGAAATAGGCCAACCAAGTCAACTAATAAACTGTGGAAATAAGCCGATAAACTCAACTAATCTGACACATCAAAACATACAATGTACAATGTTACATGTGTTATCTGCGAGATAATCAGAAGTATCCCATCGTGAAATATCATTACATACAAGATCGTATGCATAGTCGCATTTCATCTCGTACACGAAATATTGGTATCCATATTTAATAATTTCAAACGATCATCGTTGAGTTGATGTTAAATAAAATTGTAGCATAAATCATACAGAGTGATTAACCTTAAGTGTATACCACGTGATCAAAATATTTAAGTTTGTACCACTGATTAGTTGGTAAGAAGCTGTATTGCTCTAGCTACTCTAGAGCATGGTTCGAGTAAAAACTACGATCAGCTTCAAATCTGTATGAAGGTCATTAACTTATACATATTATAAAATATTATCTTAATTTAAATAATGACTATTTTGTATTTGATTAGACTGCATCTCTCTAAAATACAACAAAATAAATAAAATATTATTTAATGATTGGATTAAATCATTACAAAATAATGAATCTTAACTCCTTAGGTACACATTAGCTATCACACTTTGGTTTACAGCATATGTTCCAAATGAGCGACATTAAATTGTAAACATATGTTCACCCTACGTTGCATATTCGCAAATGCATTTTGTAACATTTTGGCACCAATATTATGAACTTCGTGAGTTACAGCATCTCGAAGTTCTTGAAGAGTATGCAGTCTTCTGCTCAACACCTTTTTTTTTAAATAACCAAAAAGAAAAAAGTCTAACGGTGTCAAGTCTGGTGAATTCGGTGGCCAACGATTTACACCAATGATTCTATCTTCAAAGAAGTCTCGTAAATAATTATTGTAGCCTGTGCAGTATGCGGGGTAGCGTAGTCGTGCTGGAAATACCCGTTTCGTAATTCACGATTATCGAAATTATTAATAAATGGTTCTAAAAGTATTTCCCTGTATCTTGCCGCAGTAATTGTGCCATCGAAAAATACTGGTCCAAATATTCGTTGTCGCGACATTGCTATCCAAACACCGACCTTGGTAGGGTGTAAGGTAGTTTCTCGAAATGCATGTGGATTTTCTGTAGACCACGTACGATAATTTTGGCTATTTATGTAACCGGACAGATGAAACCAAGCTTCATCAGAAAAAAAAGATACACCCAGTAAATCATTGTTCATCGTATTGTTGAACCATTGACAGTAGTTTACTCTAAGCTGAAAATCTCTATCTCGCAACTGTTGTAATACCGACGCCTTGTACGGGTACAAATGTAAATTCTTCTTTACTGCAGTGTGGACACTGCCATAGGATACATCTAAAAATTATTTATGTAAAATTATGTTTGTATGGTAAAATTTTTAATACGTGTTTGTGCAAATAGTTTTCGCAAAGATTTATTGGGGCTTGCATTCATCCTTGCTTGGATATCTGCTAAGGTGTCCTCTGTTGACTAAATGTTTCGTAACTAATATTTTCATTTGAGTACTCAACAGTAAATTGATCGATGCACGATTGCAATGAATAATGCCATTGCCCATTACCATCCTAGAAGCCGCTATGAAAATGAGCCACAACAATGAATGTGTCGTGTTCGATTGAAAACGGTATGATGATTAAATTCGATATCACAATTTGAAATTCAGAATATATAATTTGTCTTGATATAGACAGTTTGTAAATAACTCAAGAAAATACAAAAGTGAAAAACGAAGGTATAATATCACATAAACTGACATAAACTAAAACGACTAAAATCACACTAATAATCCAAAGCAGCCTACTGCAAAACACACCAACTGGTGACGAGTTTAACAATTTTATGATTTCTTAAAGGTTCCATCATTTTACCGAAATTAGCATTATTTTTCAGCTTGTATAACCTTTTTTTCGAATGGGCTAGTGGATTATACTCGCAACCTTGTATTTCAGTCTATATATGATTTAATCCAACGTGACTGGTTGAATCTAATCGAGCGATGAACTCTCTCAAGCATAAGGACTGCTTGAAGGCATTGTTTCAAGTTACGATAATGAATGTCATACTTAGTCTTAGAATGCTACGTTGCGAGCAGTTTCCTTTTTTTTTACCATGTTAAATGCAAAATGGAATATATTCATGACGATCATGCGAAGTTGTTCCGGGGTAACCTTGGCTTTGAACCCATACACATAAGTTGATCAAAGCTGCATAAAGTATAGAAGAGGATGGTTTTCTGGGATCATAATCATCCATAGACCTATCATTTTCCTCGCTATATTTAGTGCAACATTGCATTATTCCACCTTTTATACCATTTTCCACGAACGAAAGCATATTTACATCGACGAGCAGCTCCAGTCTAACTTTAGTGTAATTTATCAAGCACTACAGGTGTATCCGGGAGCGGAGTAAATGAATGCCAGATCTAGTTAATGTGTTGTTATACACTTAGTCTTAACATTTGCAAATACGCCAGCAAATAGAAGCGCATGCCAGATAAGCATCGTTACATTGCCTTAATCTTGAATTTGAAATTTTTTCAAAACGTTTTGAGCATGCGTATAATCATTATTCAATATATGTGGTTGCTTCAACTTGTAAAATCTCTCTTTATCCGGAAGACTAGTTTCGTTGAATTTAGTCGACGTATCTGTACACTCATAAAGATACACCCCCTTTTCCGTTAATAACTGCAACCGCCCATCATTAAAATGCCTTAATGTGATACGTAAAATGTTGAAATCGTTAGGTAATAAATAGGATGATAATTTATCTAGGGAGTCATTCATGAAGCGATATGAATCTAAAAATCTATACATGTAAACACATCCTTGGTGAAAAAAACGAACAAGTTTTCAGTTTTAGGTAGCAATGTGCTTTTACCAGGTATGGCTTGAGAAATATCTTTTATTATGAGATCATAACCAGATGAGCACTAGCTCTACATAGAGTTTTTAAATTTTTCGTGAACTCAAACGCACTAATCCCGGTGAATTTCTTATCCAGCGGAAATGAAATGTCACTATTTCGTCATGATCTTTAGTAGTTCCATAGCTAGAAGTGTTATCATCTATGTCACTCTCCATTTCATCATTCTGCTGGATCATTAACAAATTAACATGTTGTTGCTTCTTCTCATCATATAAGTATATTGGTACTGTGGTATATTTGGTTTCAGCTTTCCTAATAAGAGCATAAACGCTTAAGGATTAATTCTGAGTTTGTTTTAAAAATTTATGGATTTGGTTTAAGGCCATGGGAAACTATATCTTCAAATTTTAAAATTTGGGAATGGTAAGGATAGAATGATACGCGATGATTGTGAATGGTTGCGGAAAAAAAGATCTGATGTTAAAGCCTAACCGAAACAAGCTTCATCACTGTTCGTTACATTAAGGACGCATTTCCTATTTTTATTTGGAGGGTCAAATCTATATTAGTCAGGTGGCTTAGAGCTGCATTTTAAGATTACCGTTACCTGGCGGATAAAAGCACCAAATTTGGTATGAAGGTACCTAGGGTATACTTACTAATTTTAGCCTAGGAGCCCTCTGAAATTTCGAAAAATTTTAGAAAAATTATGTGTTTTTTGATTTTTTTTTATATTTAGCAACCCACGAAGGCTGTGCCTGAGTACATTGTACTGTGGGAGCTCCCAACCCAAATATCCGTCAACGTTGTCCAAGTACCGAAACATACATTTTTATATTTCACGGTACCTTTTATACAACGCGGTAGTTGTAATGTTGTGTTGCATTATGTTGACCATCTTGGATTCTTTTACCTCAATTAACCCTGGATTAATTTACCTTAATTTATTTTATTAATTATTAACATCTTAGATTTCGTTTCAGTTTATTTATATGAGCATTTTTTTCCAGGATAATTTAGCATGGATGTGAACTGGGATCGATGCGTAATTTGCCAGAATAACACTGGTGAAAGCTTGAAACGTCCTTTACTGACTCCAGGCACAAGTGGTGAAAAAACAGATGTTTACACAACATTTCTAAAGAATGTAAAACATTTTCGAAGCATTGATGCTCTCCCAGTTGAACTGTCTTTTGGAATAAATGAAAATGCTAGTAACTTTGCTTCTCATTTCGCTTCATGGCACAAATCTTGTCATCTGAAACTTAATAATTCGAAGCTAGCAAAGGCAATAAAGAGAAAACAAGCGGGTGTTTGTCAAAACCCACATCCTAGTAAACGCGTACCATTGAACGTAGATTGTTGCTTGTTTTGTGAGAAGGGCAAAGATGAAGGTCCACTCCATCAAGTTTTAACATTTGATACCGACAGTAATATTCGGTCCATGATCACAGAGCTTAATGACACAGCTCATGACAAGAATAATTGGAGGACATCTTATAGCAAAGGAAGGCAAATACCACCTTGCATGTTTGGTCCAGCTTAGAAATCGCTACAGAAGCCTAACTCGTAAGGCAAACCTACAATATGAAAACACAGATGAGAAAATGAATGAGTGTCGGTCATTCGTAGAACTTGCCAGTTACACTAGTACATCAGTGAAGTCTGGCATTTTCCTTTTTAAAGTATCTGAGATTCACTCTATGTATATAAATCGTCTTGAGGATCTGGGCATCAATAAACAAATCAACAAGACAAGACTAAAGAATCAATTATTGGAGCATTTCCCAGAAGCCCAAGAGCAGTTTGATGACACACTGTAATCATATTCAATGAAGGTATGAGAAACATGTTGAGGGAAGCTCTGAAGATTCGAGACCTCTCAGAAGATGGTATTATCGTTGCCAAAGCAGCAACAATAGTCAGGAAAGATATTATGAATCACCAAGGTTTCAAGTTTAGTGGCTGCTTTCCAGCACAATGTCAAGAAGACTCACTGCCTGCAAGTCTTAAGTCACTTGTTTCTATGATGTTAAATGGTTCAATCTTGCAAGATCAAGAAAAGCGTGACTCTCAGGCACGCTTAACCATTGGCCAGTGCATCCTTTACAACTCAAAGAAAAAAATGTCTCATACTGCTCTGAAGGCACGACACAGCAGGGAACGTGAGCCACCCTTTCCTATCTATGTCGGCATCAATGTTCATGCGGCTACCAGAAGTAAGAAACTTATCCAGAAGTTATGTCACCTGGGCATTTGTATTTCATATGACAGGATTCTAAGATTGAAGACTGGATAGGCACTTCTTCCTGTAAACGCTTTGAAGAAAATGGAGTAGTGTCTCCTGCTTGTCTCCGTAAAAGGCTGTTTACTGTTGCTGCCCTTGACAATATAGACCACAACCCAAGCTCAACTACATCATTGTCCTCATTCCATGGGACTGGAATCAGTCTTTTCCAGATGCCTACAAGTGCAGAACCTGGGGAGAGCCAAACACCTATTACAATTCCGCCTTCCGGATACTTAAATCACTCTCTTCCTGACAGCTATGCCTGTGTCCCATCCGTAGCTTTAAAGACCACTGATGCTGTTGTACCACAGTGTAATGTGTCTCCAGTAGAGCAATGTTTAGATGCAGCCAAATCAAAGGAATGTAACTGGCTCCAGCATGCACTACGTCTTCTGCAAAAAGAAAATGTTACTAGTGGCGATAACATAACATGGGCTGCCTATCACACCGCGATGCAACCTCCGATAGTAGACCCTCCAGCCCTGTGTACACTTCTTCCTATGTTCTATGAGAAGGCGGCCACACCAGCAATGATTAAACATGGCATGGATGTTATTAGACAAGCTATTCAACTCCTTAATCCAGGACAAATACCAGTAATTACATTTGACCAACCTCTGTTTGCCCTGGCAAAGTTAGTACAGTGGGAGTGGCCAAACTCTCATGGTGAGCGACTTCAAGTGGTTATGCTTGGAGGACTACACACTGAAATGGCCCTATGGAATACATTGGGAGATGTCTTGGAATAGCTTCTGAAAAGGTGATCCGAACTTATCCGACCTTACCCGAACTTATCTCTATATAAGTAGATAAAGAACAGTCCCACGTCAGTCGATACATTACAATTGTCACAACAACAAATTACCTAAAGTAAAAAGTAACTATTATTACTTAATCACCAGTGTGTGCATCATATTTTTACAATCCTGACTAGAAGTTTTATTGTAAACCGTTGTGAAGACCAATTTGTTAAAAGTAAAGAGTAACTACTATTGCTTAATCACCAGTCTGTGCATCATATTTTTACAATCGTGACTAGAACCGTTGTGAAGAGAAATTTGTTAAAAGTTCATTATTACGTGTGTGCTTCATATTGCTAGCTATGAGTATGCTAAGTAGTAGCGAGATGGTTAATTTAACAAGGCGTGTTGTTCCCTTATTGAAAACAAAAAAGGAATTTGCGAGGCACATCCGTATAGTTAACACCAATATCAAGCTATTGCTAGATATAATTAAAGCATGGATGTGAACTGGGATCGATGCGTAATTTGCCAGAATAACACTGGTGAAAGCTTGAAACGTCCTTTACTGACTCCAGGCACAAGTGGTGAAAAACAGATGCTTACACAACATTTCTAAAGAATGTAAAACATTTTCGAAGCATTGATGCTCTCCCAGTTGAACTGTCTTTTGAATAAATGAAAATGTTAGTAACTTTGCTTCTCATTCCGCTTCATGGCACAAATCTTGTCATCTGAAACTTAATAATTCGAAGCTAGCAAAGGCAATAAAGAGAAAACAAGCTGTTTGTCAAAACCACATCCTAGTAAACGCGTACCATTGAACGTAGATTGTTGCTTGTTTTGTGAGAAGGCAAAGATGAAGGTCCACTCCATCAAGTTTTAACATTTGATACCGACAGTAATATTCGGTCCATGATCACAGAGCTTAATGACACAGCTCATGACAAGAATAATTGGAGGACATCTTATAGCAAAGGAAGGCAAATACCACCTTGCATGTTTGGTCCAGCTTAGAAATCGCTACAGAAGCCTAACTCGTAAGGCAAACCTACAATATGAAAACACAGATGAGAAAATGAATGAGTGTCGGTCATTCGTAGAACTTGCCAGTTACACTAGTACATCAGTAAAGTCTGGCATTTTCCTTTTAAAGTATCTGAGATTCACTCTATGTATATAAATCGTCTTGAGGATCTGGGCATCAATAAACAAATCAACAAGACAAGACTAAAGAATCAATTATTGGAGTATTTCCCAGAAGCCCAAGAGCAGTTTGATGACACACTGTAATCATATTCAATGAAGGTATGAGAAACATGTTGAGGGAAGCTCTGAAGATTCGAGACCTCTCAGAAGATGGTATTATCGTTGCCAAAGCAGCAACAATAGTCAGGAAAGATATTATGAATCACCAAGGTTTCAAGTTTAGTGGCTGCTTTCCAGCACAATGTCAAGAAGACTCACTGCCTGCAAGTCTTAAGTCACTTGTTTCTATGATGTTAAATGGTTCAATCTTGCAAGATCAAGAAAAGCGTGACTCTCAGGCACGCTTAACCATTGGCCAGTGCATCCTTTACAACTCAAAGAAAAAAATGTCTCATACTGCTCTGAAGGCACGACACAGCAGGGAACGTGAGCCACCCTTTCCTATCTATGTCGGCATCAATGTTCATGCGGCTACCAGAAGTAAGAAACTTATCCAGAAGTTATGTCACCTGGGCATTTGTATTTCATATGACAGATTCTAAGATTGAAGACTGATAGGCACTTCTTCCTGTGAACGTTTTGAAGAAAATGGAGTTGTGTCTCCTGCTTGTCTCCGTAAAGGGCTGTTTACTGTTGCTGCCCTTGACAATATAGACCACAACCCAAGCTCAACTACATCATTGTCCTCATTCCATGGGACTGGAATCAGTCTTTTCCAGATGCCTACAAATGCAGAACCTGGGGAGAGCCAAACACCTATTACAATTCCGCCTTCCGGAGACTTAAATCACTCTCTTCCTGACAGCTATGCCTGTGTCCCATCCGTAGCTTTAAAGACCACTGATGTTGTTGTACCACAGTGTAATGTGTCTCCAGTAGAGCAATGTTTAGATGCAGCCAAATCAAAGGAATGTAACTGGCTCCAGCATGCACTACGTCTTCTGCAAAAAGAAAATGTTACTAGTGGCGATAACATAACATGGGCTGCCTATCACGCCGCGATGCAACCTCCGATAGTAGACCCTCCAGCCCTGTGTACACTTCTTCCTATGTTCTATGAGAAGGCGGCCACACCAGCAATGATTAAACATGGCATGGATGTCATTAGACAAGCTATTCAATTCCTTAATCCAGGACAAATACAAGTAATTACATTTGACCAACCTCTGTTTGCCCTGGCAAAGTTATTACAGTGGGAGTGGCCAAACTCTCATGGTGAGCGACTTCAAGTGGTTATGCTTGGAGGACTACACACTGAAATGGCCCTATGGAATACATTGGGAGATGTCTTGGAATAGCTTCTGAAAAGGTGATCCGAACTTATCCGACCTTACCCGAACTTATCTCTATATAAGTAGATAAAGAACAGTCCCACGTCAGTCGATACATTACAATTGTCACAACAACAAATTACCTAAAGTAAAAAGTAACTATTATTACTTAATCACCAGTGTGTGCATCATATTTTTACAATCCTGACTAGAAGTTTTATTGTAAACCGTTGTGAAGACCAATTTGTTAAAAGTAAAGAGTAACTATTATTGCTTAATCACCAGTCTGTGCATCATATTTTTACAATCGTGACTAGAACCGTTGTGAAGAGAAATTTGTTAAAAGTTCATTATTACGTGTGCTTCATATTGCTAGCTATGAGTATGCTAAGTAGTAGCGAGATGGTTAATTTAACAAGGCGTGTTGTTCCCTTATTGAAAACAAAAAAGGAATTTGCGAGGCACATCCGTATAGTTAACACCAATATCAAGCTATTGCTAGATATAATTAAACATAAAATTTATTATAAGACCAATAAAAGTCTGCTTAAGCTTGAGAGCAATTTAGCATTGCTCAAGTGCTGTCTGGTTAGATTGAGACGGTTAAAGAACTCTTCAGAGAAAGTTGGTAGTGGAATTGTCAATAAAAAAGGTATGCATAAATTACGTTGGTACCCCCTAGACTCATGTTTTAATGGTAGGATGCTTACAGGAATTATAATCAATATGTCAAACATTAAGGACCCTTTGATATTTTTACTAAACACATATAATAGTTTTGCACGTAAGGTGAAATTAATGTTAAGGCAATCTATGCTAAAGGTAAATGTGGTCTTAGGCTGCAATTTCATGCAACCCCAAAATCATAATATTGAGTTGAAGACTTTTGCCACAAAAAATTGCGTAATTGATATTTCAACCAATGTACGTGTCTGGTACAATAAAAACGTGTATGATAAGTTACGGATAAAATTAGAGGAGTTTTCCGGTTGGGCAGTACATAAAGTCTTACATTTAAAGGTAAATATTAATAGCTATGTCCCATTTAGAGGTGGTTGTTCAACTTATGTTAAAGTTCCACGCTTCATAGAAGTAAAGCATGCTGTTGTTAATGTTAAAAATAACGATGAGTTTTGCTTCCTGTGGGCCGTTGTTTCGGCATTATATCCCGCGCAGCGTAATATGGAAAGGGTTCAAAGTTATCCTCATTTTCTAGACGTTTTGAATTTTGATTCAATTCATTTCCCCATTCAGCTTGATAATATAAAAAAATTTGAGAAACTAGACAACCTCGCAATTAATTTGTACTGCATAAATGGTAAAAAAGTTGCACCATTTGTAGTGAGTAATCAGCAAAGCGATAAAGAACCCATAAATCGTTTAATACTTTCGGCCGCGGATAACACTGTATACCATTTCACATGGATTAAAAATATGTCAGCTTTATTTTCAAAACAGATTGCAAAGCATGGTCGTAAGAAAGTACTTTGTAACCGGTGTTTGAATCATTTTTCGTCTGATGTAGCTTTAGGAAAACATTTAACATATTGCAATCAACTTAATCAATGCTCTACTAGGCTATCTACCGAAGCGGAAATGAATTTGCAGTTCAAAAATTTAGCATTCCAAGAAAATGTGCCATTTGTCATTTATGCCGATTTAGAAAGTATTTTAGAGAAATGTGCAAATAGTATCGAAGGTAATACTCTATTTCACTCCAAACACACACCTTTCAGCATTGCTTACTATTTGAAGTGTTCATATGATGATTCTTTATCCCGATTTAGTCTTTATAGGGGAAAGGATTGCATTCAATGGTTTGTTAACGAACTTCAAAGTATTGCACATTGGGCTACCAAAATAATCAATCAAATAATTCCTATGGCTACTTTAAGTCTCAGTCAGGTTGAGCAATTTGAAAGCGCGACGATTTGCCATATTTGTCGGAAACCATTTACTACTTCTGATATAAAAGTTAGAGACCATAATCATCTTACAGGAGCATTTCGGGGGACAGCGCACCAGGCATGTAACGTAAAATATACAGACTCCCACATTCTGCCAGTTGTGTTTCATAATCTATCGGGTTATGATTCTCATTTTATTATTAGAGAATTGGCTAGTATCCCCGGTTCGATTTCACTACCACCCATAAACAAGGAAAGATATATCTCTCTCACAAAGGCAATGGAAGGCACCAAAATTAAGTTTAGATTTATTGACTCTTTCAGATTTATGAGCAGTAGTATTGAAAAGTTGTCAGATTATTTGAAGGATAGTAAAAAAATTATTTCCCGCGCTAGGTGCAACAATGAGGAGGAATTTTCTGTAGTAGTTCGCAAAGGTGTGTTTCCTTATGAGTATATTGATACGTGGGATAAATTAAACGAGACCATGCTCCCTCCTAAAGAAGCATTTTTTAGTCATCTTAATAATGAGGGAATCAGTGATGAGAGTTTTGCGCATGCGGTTAACGTTTGGAACAAATTTAGTATTAAATCGTTAGGGGAATACTCGGATTTGTATCCAAAAACAGACGTTCTACTTTTAGCAGATATTTTCGAGAACTTTCGGCAAACTTGTTTAAGTACTTACGAGCTTGACCCTCTGCACTATTATACAGCTCCCGGATTAGCATTCGATGCTATGCTTAAAATTACACAAGTAAAGTTAGAACTATTTACTGACATTGATATGCTAATGTTTATTGAAAGAGGGATTAGAGGTGGTGTAGCTCAATGTTCAAATCGGTATGCTAAAGCTAACAATAAGTACATGGGGGAAAATTTTGATCCCATCTCCGAAAGTGTGTATTTAATGTACTATGACGTAAATAATTTATATGGAGCCGCCATGTCAGAATTTCTACCATTTGGTGATTTTTCTTTTGTTGATGAAGCTAATTTTGAAACTTTAGATTTAATAAACCATCCTGATTATTCGGAAATTGGTTATACAGTCGAGTGTGATTTAGACTATCGTATAGAATTACATAAGAGTCACAGTGATCTACCGCTGGCACCCGAACATATGGTTCCACCCACGCCTGATTCCAAAATGAAAAATTACTGCATACAGTTTAATCTTTGTTAAAAAATTATGAATTTCTGTACTAAATAAATGCGCAAATGATAGCAGTTAAATAAATTGAATTTAAAAATTTCAAAACAAATAGTCTTGTGAAAATAACAAAAGGTTGAAATTTACATTTATAAATCGTAAAAGCTAATCCTTTAAAATTTAATTTTTTTGAGACTAAACAAATAACAGCGCAAAAGATAGCAGTTCAAAAATTCTCAAAACTAAAAAAATGTGAAAAAGAAATGTTTAATTATTAATGACAAAGTTTGTAAGGCCGTTACCCAAAAATTCCAATTATCATAACGGGCTAGTCCTTTACCCAAAAATTCCAATTTTTTGCATGTAGACTAAACAAATAACAGCGCAAAAGATAGCAGTTTCAAAATTTTGTAAAAAAAAGAGCTGCAAAAGCTTACGTTTTCACTACCAAAGGGCGAGTGACCTTGAACTGGTCCAGAACCGGCCCTATATTACTACTAAGCACTGTTTTTACCACACATAAAACGTATACCGCCACTAGGTTCATTTTGATACACTACACCTGCGATGTTAGGATGGTAATGCTAAGAAACAAAATTCAAATTGAGAAAATTATTTAAAGTATATTTACCTGCCACCATTTTCCACCGCATTAAATTCGTTACTATCGGATCATCATGCACAATTTCTTGCACTGAATTGAAAAAGAAGGCATCGCTTTGTTTATGAGGAAATGTACAATGCTAGCCACAGCAAAAAACGTTGATTAAATGAATGCATAGTAAAAGGTTACTCATTTAATGTATATAAAACCTTTCTGTAAGCTTTAAATTATCTAATTCAATGAAGTATTCTAAAGTAGATTTTTACATATAGCTGAAAGCGTGTTTACAAATGTTATTTAAGCAACATCTTAAATCTATACATTGCATACATTATCAAAATACGCATGGGGGTGTCAATTTAAAAAGAATTGTTAAGATACATTTTGTAAAAATTACATATGAATGCAAGCCTATTGTATCCCTTTAAAACAATGAAAACCCATTCTAACGCCTAACACAAATAAAACTATTCATAAAAACAATCAGGTCTCCTTGTCTTTGTTCCAACATTAAAACTACAAATCGATTTTTTAACCTTTATATAAAAATTACATCAAATTAACTCCATTTCTATACTGCAAGCTGTCACTGTTTACTTTTTAAGTCCAAGGGTAGTCAATTTAGGAATAGGGTTGAAATTTGTTTTAGGTTTTGCAAAAAATCAATTTAAATCTCCTTATACAAAGGAAAGTTTTGTATTTTCATTATAACGCTTTACTAATAAATTTTAGTTCAATATGCATAAATACCATTTAATGATTAAAACAATAACGATCTCATTAAACCAGTAAATTGCTTTTTGTTTAGGGATCATTTTACTGTCATTGATCTTTTAATAAATCTTCTTTGTACGTTGTTTAGGCTAATTTCACCTCTTTAAAGCCCAACGTACGGCAGGGGTTCCATTTTTATGGGAGATTTCAAAGGTGGATATCAGATAAAATTTACGTTTATCCTACCACGCCCAGATATGCAGAGCCAATAAGGAACCATTAAGGGTTATAGAAAGAATACCAAAAACAAATATTCACAACGCTTAAAGTCTTTATTTTTAATTATACAGTTACTTAAACCAAAATTGTGGATACTTATAAACAGCGTTCTTTTAAATACTTGTGGCTTAGGTAATATGATTTAAACTCATCCTTCCCAAAATTTCATGTTTACTACACTATTTTACGTATTGCTAATACGCAGCTTCATCATTTTTGTTTTTATATAACACTAAATCGAGTTTTACTTTTACTTGTTTTATTAACGTCTCCAACCTCTTTGTATTGAATGATGTATGAACTAATTCGTGATCTAGAAGTATTGTCAAAAATTTTGAAAACAGGTGTCGTAAATGATGTAATATCAATTTAGAGGAAAAAGATGGATACATTGAAAGACCAAACATTAGTTTTCTGAACAATATAAATGAATGCAGATGTCGACATATCATAACAAATTGTTGATAAATTTGACGGTCACATGCCTAGCATCAATTTAAAAACCCTGTTTCAACTTATTGATGATAATTTCGATATCGAGAATAAGAGACTCAGCTATGTTGCTAACCCCCATAAATCCTCAAGATATCATCACCAAGCAATACTATTTATCAACAAGGTTGAATTTGGATGAAAACCGTTTGACCCAGTTGGCATTAGAGGTTAACGAACCTTTATCGGTACACAATTTCATAAAACTTTTAACAGTATTGTCTAAGCTAATTTCTCTATCAAATAATGTCTTAATAATTATTTCATTTGCACACTTTGAGTTTACACCAGCTAAAACACTCATCCGGAATATGTTGCAATATATTCAATATAAATGTATAGCTTTCTGGGGAGGGCAAAGAACGCTTCAGGTACTTTCTGCAGATTTGATCACTACTGCAGTTCTTCCTGCCCATTGTTTACTGAAAGTTGTACCCCCACGGTCTAGTATCAGTGAAATCAAAATTGACTAAGCGTTTATCGTCATAAGGATTGAGTATGACTTTACTTTGTTTAATGGTAAACACATCATGTTTCTTTGATCTTATGAGATGTTGATAACGCCTTATTACGCCACCATCAAACAAAACCTGTTTATAATCATTAATCGTGATCTGCCTCACGCTTGCTTGCGTAGAACCCTTTGATTTTTTTACAACCTTTTCATCAACTGCGTAAGCATACATTTTCGCGCGAAGTCCTACAAATTGAACCATAATTTCGACATGATTTTCATCTTTCATAAAGCCGGGGACCTTTTTATTTACTAATGGAATTCCAAAGATATTTTCAGGACTATAGTCAGATGTATCGAATTTATCAATGACTTCTTTAATGTACTCATAGATATCAGGAACCGAAAATGCGTATATAAGGCTATCTGTATCTGTGTACAAGAGCTTGGCATTATTTGGAAACTTAGGTAGGATGTAACCATAATGAAAATTGTATAAAAAAGTTTTTGAAACGTCTAAAACACTGAAGCCTGCATATATGGGTTTATTTAGATATACTTCCAGCTTGTTCATTTGAGTGATGAGCATATAATTGCTAAATATTGTACAACTATGAAAATTCGGTTTTGATATGTAAGCACGAGCACCATAGGGACCATCCCATTTTGTTACTAAACGTATATCCTTATGCTTACGTACATTTTCCATCAGCTTCCCAAAAACACTATTAATCATTAATTTATAGAAATTTTTATCGAATTCATTTTTAGATTGCTGACGCATGGTTGTATTTAAATCTATATATTTTTTTAACCATGGAGACTATTTAAAACGTAATATACGATGCACTTTTACCAACTTTAATCCATATTTTAAATATACTTTCAAATTTCCGTAATGACTTACATAATTACGTTTTGGATACAAGATAAGCAGTAATTTTTTCATTTTGGAATCAGGCGTGGGTGGAACCATATGTTCGGGTGCCAGCGGTAGATCACTGTGACTCTTATGTAATTCTATAGGATAGTCTAAATCACACTCGACTGTATAACCAATTTCCGAATAATCAGGATGGTTTATTAAATCTAAAGTTTCAAAATTAGCTTCATCAACAAAAGAAAAATCACCAAATGGTAGAAATTCTGACATGGCGGCTCCATATAAATTATTTACGTCGTAGTACATTAAATACACACTTTCGGAGATGGGATCAAATTTTTTCCCCATGTACTTATTGTTAGCTTTAGCATACCGATTTGAACATTGAGCTACACCACCTCTAATCCCTCTTTCAATAAACATTAGCATATCAATGTCAGTAAATAGTTTTAACTTTACATGTGTAATTTTAAGCATAGCATCGAATGCTAATCCGGAAGCTGTATAATAGTGCAGAAGGTCAAGCTCGTAAGTACTTAAACAAATATCTGCTAAAAGTAGAACGTCTGTTTTTGGATACAAATCCGAGTATTCCCCTAACGATTTAATACTAAATTTGTTCCAAACGTTAACCGCATGCGCAAAACTCTCATCACTGATTCCCTCACTATTAAGATGACTGAAAAATCCCACGTATTAATATACTCATAAGGAAACACACCTTTGCGAACTACTAGAGAAAATTCCTCATCATTGTTGCAACTAGCGCGGGAAATAATTTTTTTACTATCCTCCAAATAGTCTGACAACTTTTCAATACTACTGCTCATAAATCTGAAAGAGTCAATAAATCTAAACTTAATTTTGGTGCCTTCTATTGCCTTCGTGAAAGAGATACATCTTTCTTTGTTTATGGGTAGTAGTGAAATCGAACCGGGGATACTAGCCATTTCTCTAATGATAAAATGAGAATCATAACCCGATAGATTATGAAACACAACTGGCAGAATGTGGGAGTCTGTATAGTTTAGGTTACATGCAAAAGTCTTCAACTCAATATTATGATTTTGGGGTTGCATGAAATTGCAGCCTAAGACCACATTTACCTTTAGCATAGATTGCCTTAACATTAATTTCACCTTACGTGCAAAACTATTATATGTGTTTAGTAAAAATATCAAAGGGTCCTTAATGTTTGACATATTGATTATAATTCCTGTAAGCATCCTACCATTAAAACATGAGTCTAGGGGGTACCAACGTAATTTATGCATACCTTTTTTATTGACAATTCCACTACCAACTTTCTCTGAAGCGTTCTTTAACCGTCTCAATCTAACCAGACAGCACTTGAGCAATGCTAAATTGCTCTCAAGCTAAAGACTTTATTGGTCTCATAATAAATTTTATGTTTAATTATATCTAGAAATAGCTTGATATTGGTGTTAACTATACGGATGTGCCTGCAAATTCCTTTTTGTTTTCAATAAGGGAACAACACGCCTTGTTAAATTAACCATCTCGCTACTATAGCATACTCATAGCTATCAATATGAAGACACACGTAATAATGAACTTTTAACAAATTTCTCTTCACAACGGTTCTAGTCACGATTGTAAAAATATGATGCACAGACTGGTGATTAACAATAATAGTTACTCTTTACTTTTAACAAATTGGTCTTCACAACGGTTTACAATAAAACTTCTAGTCAGGATTGTAAAATATGATACACACTGGTGATTAAGTAATAATAGTTACTTTTTACTTTAGGTAATTTGTTGTTGTGACAATTGTAATGTATCGACTGACGTGGGACTGTTCTTTATCTACTTATATAGAGATAAGTTCGGGTAAGGTCGGATAAGTTCGGATCACCTTTTCAGAAGCTATGACTCAGCCAAAACAATGAATCGTCTTTGTTCTCTCATGTGGCCTTGAAAATTGTAAGCATAGACTTTGAAGCGTTGACAATGCATCGTCTTTGTCCTTGATTTCCTAAAATTGAGATAACAATCTATTTCTAGAATAACTGAACAATAGATCGTCTTTGTTCTTTTATGTGGCCTTGAAAATTATAAGCATAGACTTTGAACAATGGGCCCCCTTTGTTCTTGATTTCTCAGAATTGAGATGTGGAATCTATTTTCGACCTGAACAATAGATCGCCTTTGTTCTCTCGTTTGGGGGAAACGGTTGCGAAACAGCTATCTGTTTTGGGAAACGGACCCCTTGTTTTAGGAAACGGCTACCTGTTTTTAGGAAACGGCTACCTGTTTAGGGGAACGGCCACATGTTTAGGGCACTTGAGGGGGCGTGGCATTGCTTGCCTTGAAGCATGCATAGACTTGCTTGAGACCGAGAGCAATGACTTTGAGGTTACTGGCCTTGAAGCGCGGGGACCTTGAAGAGGCAGGGTTACCAACCTAACACATGGCCTTACCAACCATGTGGCCTGAGGTGACCTTGAAGAAGCAGGAGTACAAACAACGTGGCCTTGACTTAGCAGGGTTGCTACTCCTTGAAATAGGCAATGTTACAACCTAGAAATCTAGTAACTTTTCTGGTGACTTTTTCCAAATCTGGTGACAAATCTAGTGACAAAAGAGAGTCAGAAGTGCCATAGCTATACTACTTATATTTTATTGTATATTATTTTATATGTAGATTACCCTAAGTTAAGTTTGTACTATACTTAGCTGGCTTGACGCTGTAATTAAAAATTTATATTAAAATAGCTTGTATTAAACGTGATATTTTGACGTATTTATCGGCCATTTTGGATTTTAAAGCCATACATAAAAATTTTTAGAAATTTCAGAGGGCTCCTAAGCTAACGTTTATTAGTATACCCTAAGGTACCTTCATACCAAATTTGGTGCTTTTATCCGCCAGGTAACAGTAATTTCGTTAAGCCACCTCACGGTTAACAAAATAATTTTCGATAGATCCCAATTACTATCCTGCTCTTCATTCACTCCATTATACAATCCACTGCATTTGTTTTATATGGATTCTTTAAGTTTTTCTCTTCTAAGTTACATCTTAAAATGATAAAATTTTTAGTTCCCTATTCATTCTGTTATTATCACCATTATTCATTGATGGTTTCATAAATTAAGAAAAAAATTCAAAATTTACATTTAAAATCTGATGATGATTGTTGAAAATGATGTTAATCTTAATTGAAAACGTCTTAAAGATATAGTAAAAAAAATGCTCCATAGTGTTTATTGAAGGAAGTTTTTTTATATAATTCAAATTGGTGACGATTAAATGCGTTCGGGAACACCACCGGCAATTTCTAAAATAGCGAAAGACGCAACATTAAGTTTACAACCGGCAAAATGCAATAAAATGTACGACAAGGTTTATGATGAAGCTGGTGCAATATATATATATATATATATATATATATATATATATATATATATATATATATATATATATATATAATGTTAAAGAGAGTAACTACAGAGAAAATGTATTTCTTGCACATTTTCTGGAAGAATCCAAATGCCGTAAGCCGTCGTCCATGTGATTATACTATTCCATGTTGGAAGATAACTGCAAATTTGCAAAATAATATAAATATTGGTAGAGATTCCAAACTAATAGCATTCTTAAAACGGAAATCAGACGGTTATAAACTTAAAAAATCAATCATTTTAACTCGAGAAGAAATATATTCATTTTCAGTGTAATGCTCCAAATAATATGTATGTTACGGTTTTTTACACCAATACCTATGTTAATATGAGTATTTATTACAGATTGAACTAATTTTTGGTATTTGGTCAAAAAATGACAGGGTTAATAACAATATGCGAAATTACACCTTTTTGATTTTCCTACGTTACCATAACAACGTACTCGAAATAGTGTGCGAAATTCATACTTCGCGCACTGCATGTAAACTCCATAAGAGTATTGTATTTTAACTTTTGTGGTCCTCAATCAAGCAAAAGTCCAAGAAAAAAATTATTTAAACAATTTCAAAAAATGTACATATTTTGATGGTTGTAGAAAAAAATTTGTATCCAAGAAAAAGATTATTTAAAACAATTTTAAGGGATACACATATTTTGATGGTTGTAGAAAAAAAATTTTTATAACACGTGCGTGAACTGCTTTGATGATATCGACTAATTTGTTAACTCGGCTGCGCCTCGTTAAAAAATTCAGTTCTCGATCACCAGCATTTCGTGCACTAGATACAAAAATAACTATTAATTGTACCTAATATATCGATGTTATAGTTACCACTTTCGCTTACAGAGATAACTACAATTACTAGCGAAACATTTAAAGTTTGTAAAGCTAGTAGTGTGTTTATTCACAACGTAAGAAAAACAATGTATAAAAAGGTTTTGGTATAAATTACACTTTGCACGTTTTGATAATTAACTACTTGTTTAAGTGTCTAAACGTGTATAGTTTATGAAATTTACATAGTTATACAAGATTTTAAAAATCCTGTTTATAACACAATTATAGATAGAAACAGAATGTGTATTTATTGTTGGTAAAAACGTAACCATGCTTTTTCATCGAAAAAATTATAAATGTAGCAATGATTTAAATACATTTACGATATGTATTGGTAAATATCGTATAATACATCTATCGCATGAAAAATTATACGTGATATTGAATAATACACAATATAAAAGTGAATCCTCTTTTGCATTAACACTTTTTCATTTTCAATCTCTTTAGAACATTTCTATACCATGATAGATGTTACATGGGGTATTTGTGCAAACATATCACAGTTAATTTCAACATCGGGCGACATTAAGTTGTGATGCCTTAAAACACATGTAAGGTAGCAATGAACTTTTTCATCATCCGGAAATGGTAGTTCTCGGAGAATCACTACAGGAATCATTGGATGTACTTTTGTTTCATTGATGCAACTATACATAGTTGGGATTTGAAAATTCTCCCAGTCAGCAATCACCTTTGACTGAAGCGTAAAATAAATTATAATTAATACTCAGATGTCAATAAATATAAATGTACGCAAATACCTTTATGGAATTTACTGTAATGAATGAATGATTAAAAGCATAAAGAGTAACTACGAGAAGTCTCATGGTTGCGATTCTCTTTCTATCTTTTAACGGCAGTATTTATTACTTGTATTTATAGGACATGTGTTAAACTATGCACTCTTTTAAACGTACACGTTCATTTTTCTCATTATTAAAATTGTGCATAAAAAAATAGCAAATATATAATGACGTCAGAATAATGATTTTATGAGATTAAAATGATAGTGTTTTTTATGAGCGAGTTGTCAAGCAAGAGTGTAATTTGCTAGAGCCGGTAAAAGGCATTACCTTGCCTGTCATGTAACATGTAATATATTTTATATGTGATTCATTCCTAAATTTCATTAAAAATATAAATTTATGATTATTTCCACTGCGAGACGGCAGTCTAGTGTATATAAAGTTTTGGGTAAACAGAAATATTTGGCGTGGAACAACATACGACCTTCCAACCTACAAAGTGGAAATTAAAATAAATGAAACAACTTTAATATTCATCTTTTTATGATAATTATACAACGCCTTTTAATACATTCATAATGAAAAGAGCAGCATTTTAAAAACGATAAAAAATGTATAGTGCGCGTATTGTGGCCAAAGTTAGAAAAATTAGTATTTGTTTCATTTGTACACAAAAAGGTCAATTTCTGAGTGCCGATAATGCATTTCTACGAATAAAACTAAACTTTTTCTCTAGCCTTTACCTTTATGTTCAGTTATTTATTTGCCGTTCACTACGTATTTTGGAATCCTTATTTATGTCGCTATCAGTATCAAACTATGATAATTTATACAAAATGAGTACTCTTCTACTTTTTAGTGAAAAAAAATTACCGTATGTTTTTCTATTAAGATCCATTGGATTTTACTTTTATAAATTTGATCCAAATGTGTCAGATGTTAGAAGAATAATAAAGATAAATGGCGCTACCGGCGACAGCAAATGTCGATGTCTGTTCATAGAAGATATTCACTCAAAACATTTAAATAAACTTTCACTGCTTAAAACGAAAATAAGAAGCAGAATTATATTGAACTTCAATACTTATTTATAACTGAAAACGTTGTTTGTGATGAACGTCATTTACACGAAATTGATGTTCAGGTCAAATTACTTTTTGTACTAAAAAGGTACATTACTTTTTGCACCTACAGTTGCCATGGAGATACCGAAGAATCACAAAATCATTTTTTTAGTTGGTTGGAGGTAAATTAAATTTTTAAATATTTATTAACAGATGTCAAATTAATACATTAACAAAGTTTACATACAGGTGGGCGAATTTGCATAACACAGCCGCACACTTCGTAAACACCAAGATATTTTTAAGTAAGTTTTTGTACTCTTTTCAACTCCCTGATTAAAACCCTCCTATTAAAAGAAAACAAAAGAGTAGCGACATGTAGAGTGATTTTTTTAATGGAACACCTGAATTTTATTTTATAATAGAGACCCTATGAAATTCTGAATATGACACCATTTGTATTTTTATTTTAAAGTGATAAATAAGTTAGTTAGAAACAATTCCACCATTGTTATCGGGACATAGCTGCGCTTTACTTTATAGCTTCTGCCGACATGTTCGTAACATTTCGGATGTTATTTGTGGGTTGCCATTCTGATTTTGTTTACAGCTCTCCCAAATTTTGAGAATTAGTACTATCAACTTTATTTTTAAGAACCCCCAAATAAATAAATTTAGTGTTGTTAGATTGGGTGATATATCTGACCATAAATGGCATCCCCTATTTTCAAACTACCTTTCCCCGTATTCTCTATTTAAAGTATATATCACTTGTGCATTATGGGCGGTGTGCCGTTGTGCTGAAGCCATATTTGATTCAGAAGATGTAAAGGGATAGTATCTAAGTAGAAAGTGAACTTGATTTCTTGTATTGTAAACTCTGTGAGGATTCACATCATCCCAAAAATGAGTACTATGTTTATTGACACCACCATAGCGATGACACAAGGAAAATACTGTATCTCTACATTTAACACTCAATTGCAAAAGTTAATTCGATTTTGGAAATCACTTGGTTGTAGATTCTGAAGAAGTTGTGACTTAAAGGGCTTCATTTTATTTGTTTTTAACGTTTTCCGTATTTTACATCTCGAAATTTGTAGTTCGTATTTTTTTTTTGTATTTCGTCTTCATCATTGTTGTCTGTATTTCTAGTTCTTAAATTACTTGGTTTTGTAAAACTCCCAAATCTTGTTAATGAGATGTGCAAATTTAAAAATATTCTGTAATGTGGTTGTCTTCTATCGGGATACTGACTGGTGTAAAGGTATGCAGCTTGTTGGTAGTTATTATATGATAAATCAAAGTTGTCTAGTTTGTATTGCGGTTCAAGGACCAATTTTCAAACATTTAAATTTATCGCCGAAATACCAGTTCACCTGAAAGTACTCTGAAAAAAACGACAGCACTAGCTCCGCCCTCTCAGCTATCACGTTTGCTTCGATCAACTGTACTTTTATTGTTCATAAATAGCTTATTTATCACTTTAACAAATGTAAACATTGTCGTATTTAGAATGTTATAGGGTGTCAACTTATAAAATAAAATTCAGGTTGTTAATTTAAAAAAAATCACTCTACAGGTCGCTGCTCTTTTATTTTTTTAATGCGAGGGTTTTTAATCAAAGTTGAAAAGATCACAATAAGATTACTTAGAAGTACTTATTATCAAATGTAAATATCTTGATATTAACGAAGTTAGCCTGGAAATCAAATTCGCCCACACTGTATTTAGTTATGTATCACTTTTTTTGTTTATGTATTTTAAGTAACGATTACAAATAATATATTACTGTACCTGGGAAGTAAGTAAATGTTACGTATGTCAAATGTCAAATAATTCACGATAGAATAAAACCCTACTTCCTGTGTAACAGTATATTACTAATAAGTGTTGCAAGAGGCATATTACGACCGAATGGAAAAGTTACGCACGAAACCACGTAGCTGCGATTGCGTAATTCCACTAGTGCATAATTACTTCACAACAGGCATTACATACTATACTTCACCTACGACCATATACAGTGTGCCAAAAAAAATTGGATTATTTTTAATATTTTCATTACTATCAGGTACGGTAAATGATGCTTGTACACGTCCAGTTTTTATTTTAGGTGTCGTGTTGTACGTTTCATGTATACATAGAGATCTAAAAACTAACTATGACGTAGTACTTCATTTCTTCAAATGTAGGTATTTTTTTAAACAATATGTATTTTATAATTATTAATTAGAACTTATTTAGATTTCAAAAAAGTTTGTTCGTATTATTTTGAATTTGACAGTTGCTATGACTAGCTACAGACGGGGGATAGCACGATCATGAAGTGTCGTGATCTACTCGCGGAATTATTAAATGTTCCGCTTTTTACTGAGGCTATGTGTCGTGTATTTTTGCCTACTTTCTGGTGGTCGTAGATAAGGTATATTTGTTTTTTCACTATCAACACGTCAAATGGTGTATTTACAATTATCTTGCGATTTCATTGAAAAAATTTATTTGGAGGATCTCAAATCATTGTAGCAAAATTATGCAGTGGTCTTTGCATTGGTACTACAGTAACCATTTGTTATTAGATGAAAAACAAAGTTTTTGACTTAACTTGTCCAATAATGTGCAAATCTCTGAAGGTATTGTTGCTAATAGATTTTTAAGTACCGAGTGGGTCTTTGAAAACTTACAATGGCAATGTTTTTTAAACAGAAATAGATATGAAAAAAATAACAAATACCGCTTCTATAATGATAAGGGGAATACCAATTTTCCAAACTACCCCCGTCCATACTGACTTAAAAATCTTAAATCACAATACCCCACTTGTGATACCTCTCTGGAGAGCTTATTAAACTTGCTAATCATTGACCATAAAAAAGTAGGGTTAACCGAAAAGCTAACCTCAAATTTGAGGATAATTCTGGGAAAAGCTAAAATGACTATCTTTTAAACACAGAGTGGTATGAGAAAAATAAACGATACTTTTCAACAACCTTAAGCTTTACCCGCAATAACTCAAACATCTGAAATGGCAATACCCCACTTGGGGCACCTCTATGAAAAGCTTATTCAAAATGCTAATAGTCTTAAGAAAAAAATCGGTAGAACAATAATTGTTCGAACGTTATTTAAAGTGTCTCTAGGATTGTTCTGACACGTTTCTATTATCCTCTGGGGCAATTCATTAATTGTAGTAAAGTTGGGTGACCTTGGTGGTCACTCAATTGGAGCCCTTCTACCAATCCACTGTCCCGGATAAAACCTACCCAGCCACAGCCTCGTATTAATAGTATAATCAGGAGGCTCCATCCTGTTGAAAATGCACAATGTCTTCATTAAGAATCAAATTCCCTTCTAAGTCCATCTGATTTTCAATTTCATGGATAACTAGTGGCTCTATTAAATTGTTAAGTATCTGCACGTATACCTCTCTGGTTAAATTACCCTCGATAAGAAATGTTTCTATTATTCGGTTTTCAATATTCCCGGCCAAACATTAAGTTTCTCAGGATTCTGGGTCTGCCCTTCTGCAAAATGATGTTAGTAGGTAAGATTGGAGACTTTTGGATCACACCATATTTCCGAAGTCCCACATTCTCAAGGTCATCACATTATCAAAGTCCCACTTGCTCAAGGTTACACAATAGCAAGATCATTCGTGTGCGCCACTTTCCCAAGGTCACACCTTTACAAAGTGTCGCAATATGTAGGTCATTCGTCTCTGATACTTATTCAAGGTTATACATTCTCAAGGCCATTCGCATAGTCCACGTACTCACATAGCTATCTCACTTTTGAAAGGCCTGCTCAATTTTTTACAATTGTCTGATACCACACTTTTAACACATTAGACACACATTAAACACATTAGAAAAAAAAAGAAAACGATATTTTAACATATTTTTATCCAAATGTAAACAGTTTATTATTCAGATATATGATTTTCTCTAGGAATAAAACATTTTGATTTAGTACAAGTGCAAAAGGTCATTTCCACTTCTATATCATTACACCTACCTGGACGTGGTGCAAGTAATTAAGCGTGCATGCAGTATGGCGCCCATCGGGGATGTTCAGATAGCGGAGTGTCGAACGGTTGACATCGGTTAATTCGAACTCCATATATGAGCATTCAACTGTATTGCCTGCTGCTGCAAGCGATGAAGATGAGTGAACTGCAGACCATGTGCGATACGTTATTAAATGTTTATCGAAACAATTGTAATACTGAGGATAATAAAAGGTTGGTGGCACGTCGCACATTTTCTCACCGTAGAACACTGTCCGATACTAACAGGGAATAAGTTATGTATGCATGAATCGTCCTCATATACTTCGTGTAGCATTGTTAGGGATGCTCTACAAAATGATCACAAGTATTCTTGGTGTGACATGTGGTAAATTGCGACCCATCCATCCATATGGTCAATAACTCGGTATTCACTTGGTTGCAATACTTTGTAGCAGCCATACCATAAATGAATGTGATCATCAAGATGATAACGGGTATGAAGGGCAAATCTGTGTGAATAATATCCCAATACCCATAAAGACATGGTGGTGTAAGAACCGAATTCATTTATCCAGGTTGGAAAACCATTCAGTATTCCACTGCACACCTTCATATGTATTCCTTAGCGCTTCTAATGTCGTAGGAGCAGTAGTCCCTTTTTTCAATTTCACTCAGTTTGGTATTAGTTCACTTGCTCGCAACGCATTTAGATTAAAGAGTGATAATGGTTGCTAGCACTTTCTAGCACCCAATCGTTTTGTACTGGGCTAGCAGACATATTGACACTGTTGGAAATTACACGATACTATATGTGTAGTTATTCTTACTTTTAAAGGAAGAAATGACCTAGTAAAGACATATGTATAGGTAACCTTGTTAAATAATATGATTGATGTTGGTATTGTGTAACCTTGGAAATGAAAGAAACGTGGGAAGGAGGACCTTGAGATTGTGAGTCCAGGAAGGGCATGGGGACAACCTTCACAGTTATTGGCGTGACTCCGACAACTTTGAAGAAAGCCGTGCAAGAAAACCTTGAAAAGGTGGAGCCGCGGAAATAGCTTGCAGTATGGCTGTCGAGGTCACGTAGGTATCCTTGACGGTAGAAATATAGGGGAAGGTAGAATCTCAATGCAGAGGGAGTGCATCAAGCGGTAGAAAAGGCGAAAATTATGGGTATTATGAATTCAAGTAAATGTCGTGATATTTTAATTTACAATGTGCAGTATTTTTTAAATAAAAGTAAATCGATGTATGTTAGTGTCGGTCTGTCACCTCAATTGAATTTTGAACCAGGCGTGAAACTTGGTGGATCCAAGGGTAATGAAGTGGTGTTTGATAGGCAGGAATGGCACATACTTATGGACAATCAAAGGGTAATTACAAATTATTTCTATACACCCGAAGGGTCATGGCTGCCTACAGAGATGGGCTCAAAAACTATATCACATGAAACTATTAACAAAAAGAAAATTATACGCATACCAAATTTATCTATTGTCATTTGATGATGAATGGGTCCAACCAGTTTATCTATTGGCAAGGGTGCTGAATATGTAGTAGTATCTACAGTGATAGTCGTTATAACAATGAAATGAAATGAATATAGTAATAGGTCTATAACAAGAGATCCTACTTTATTGCTTTCGCTATACGTAATTCGTCAATTATATATATTATTTCGTTGTGATTGCCGACATTGATCATAATAATTCCCTCAACCAATACACTAATTTAATCGGATCATTCCAAGGTACAAACTCAATCGCTTTGTTATTATATCGTAAGAAGAGTTGCATTCCACTCCCTCTTTTAGAGATAGAAGTTGTGCGAGATCTTGTGGCAGGAGGTGCAATATCTGATGTAGCGGGTCGTTTTCTAGGTTGAAGTAATAGTTTAATGATCTCAATGTATTTCCTACTATTAGCCCCTTGGATTTGGTCATCTCGGTTATAAATGCGTCGAGCAGAGTCTGTGCGGCAGATTACTCTTTTTGTATCCCGTAAGAATTTTTAAATAGTAGCCCATATAATCCCGGAGTTCCATTATAATCTAATGATGATCCATCAGGAAGAGCGATACGAAAATTGTCTCCGTCAAAGTCTATTTCAGCATCACCAATAAAAAATTTCGCTTTTTCGGGAAGAAAGTGAACACCGTATGTTAAACCATACTCGTCTTCGGGAACTCTAGACACACCAGCCACATAATTCCCTAATCCTAACAGTTCTGATTTCAATTACTGTAAACTAGGAATCTCTCCATCCTCGTCCTACGTGGTATCTGCAATCAGTCTCCCCTACAACTTGTGGAATGGCGGTAGGAACAAGAGTATGTTATGCCTTCGTGTTCCAGAGGTTTTAGGTGTATGCTGTAAAAAATAGGAATAGGAGAATACGTTTAGCACAGATAGGAACGAGTATTGTTTTAGCGTCTACCAAAACAGAAATTATCTCTTATTTAATTTTTTATGGCATGCTACATCATCAAACATCGTTATTGACTTTTACGGAATCACTAGATAGTTCACTGTATTCAAATACGATGTTCTTATTAATATATATATATATATATATATATAATCATATATATATATATATATATATATATAGGGTGATCAGTTTTGTAGACAAGCTTTAACAGGAGATAGAACACATGTTTCTAAAAGAAAAGTTCCTATAAAATATGTCGAAGCTTCGTTTCCGAGATACAGGGTGTTGAATATAATTTTTTCTCAAATTTTCATTATAACTCATAAACGAATGCTTAGATTTTTTCATGTTGGGGATAATGTCTATTAATTAAGTGGCATAAAACAAGCTGATAAGAATGTTTACAAACTTGCACAGTGGCGGAGTGTGCTCAACCTTTCATAAACAGAACTTCTACGCCAATGACTATTTTTAAAACTGTTATTTTAATTATCTCATACAGTTTAACAAAATTAATGTACCTTCTTCTGTTTCGAAATTCCTGTGCGTTTCCGAGTTATTTTGTTTTAGTGTTTGATGTGGTACTAAGTTAAGTAATGTGCTTTATGTGAACTAATTGAATATAAAGTTTTAATAAAAAAGATATAATAAAACATTTAGAGCCATTTTAGTACCTAACGATCGTTTCTTTAAAATTTCAAATACAATTTCATTTATAAATTAGTAGATTATCGGTTTTTTTTAGTATCCATTGTAATTATCCTCGTATAAAGAGAAATTCATAATTATTATTGTTATGCGGTCAATACTTTCTGTATAATTATGTATGTATCAATTTCGCCATAAACATGTATGTAGTTTTTAAGTGAGATTCTAATAAGTTATAGACCGCTGCTCACTTGCTCTCATTAAATAGCTGCCACTGTATCAAGCCATACTCAAATACAAGACTTTTGTAAATTGAAATCTGTTTAGTACACTAATTTTAACAATCCTTATTTATTATTCTAACAATACTTAATTAATAATTGTGAAATTAATAAAAATTCTTAGCAATAACGATTTATAAATAAATAACAATAACACTAGTATAATAAAATTAGACACTTTCTTCAAAATGTAAACCGTTCTTTTCAATACACATTTCACAGCGACGTGCAATAGAACGTCTGAAGTTAACTAAATGATGCACCCTTCTTTCATTGCAACAAAATATGATACTCCTTGGAAAACAAGTAAGTATTAAATTTTATATTTTGAAACAACAGTTTGACTTTTTACAAACACTTGCTTCATCTTGAATAATTTCACTGTTATTAATTATTGTTTTTAAGTTCAAAAACTTATTTCATTTGATTTGCCAGCTTTTAATAATTAGTGTAACATGCCGTTTACATTTACAAATATCGAACAAGCCGACATTCATTTTATTTATGGGTTCGCAAATGGAAATTCAAGATACGCAGCTAGGGAGTATCGGAGAAGATTTGCAAATAGACGACAACCTCATCATTCCGTTTTTGTGAGTATCCATCGTCGATTTGTTAACTAGGGTTTGAAAAATGTACATGGGGGCCGACAGAACAACCGTGGACGAGATAGAATTGGAGGGTATATTACGTGAATTTAATAGGAACCCCACGACAAGTACTCGACGTACTGCTGTTGCTCTTGGTATTTCCCAAATTAAAGTTTCCCGGGTTTTAAAACGGGATCACAGACGCCCATATCATTTTCAACCTGTTCATGGTTTATGGCCAGGTGACGCGGAACGAAGACTTAATTATTGTAGGTGGGTTATTAAGTCCATTCAAAATAATAGAGATTTCTTATCCAACATACTGTGGACTGATGAACCCTGTTTTACTCGTCGTGGTATCGTAAATTTTCACAATCTGCATATATGGGCACATGAAAACCCACATGCCATTCGATCAAGAAGTTTTCAACATGAATTTAGTACAAACGTCTGGATTGAAATTCACGGCAACCACGTGTTTGGACCTTATTTTTTGCCACAACGTATAAATTCAGAAAATTTCCTACAATTTTTAGAAGAAGAACATGTCAATATGTGGGAAGACATTCCTTTGAATTTAAGAGGACATTCATGGTTTCAGCTTGATGGGTGTCCGGCCCATTATGGCAGAAATGTAAGAAATTGGCTAAAGAATAACTACCCGGGGAGGTGGATAGGTCGTGGAAGTCCAGCGGCGTGGCCTCCTAGATCCCCCGAGTTAACGCCACTTGACTTTTTTGTATGTGGATTCATGAAGGAAAAAGTGTATACCACTCCGGTTAATACACTTGAAGAACTTCACAATCGCATCAGAGATGCTTGCAATGAAATAAGGGTGCATCATTTAATTAACTTAAGACGTTCTATTGTACGTCGCTGTGAAATGTGTATTGAAAAGAACGGTTTACATTTTGAACAAAGTGTCTAATTTTATTATACTACTGTTATTGTTATTTATTTATAAATCGTTATTGCTAAGAATTCTTATTGATTTAAATACATGTTTATGGCGAAATTGATACATACATAATTATACAGAAAGTATTGACCGCATAACAAAATAATTATGCATTTCTTTCTATACGAGGATAATAACAATGGATACTAAAAAAAACCGATAACCTACCTATTTATAAATGAAAATTTATTTGAAATTTTAAAGAAACGATCGTTAGGTACTAAAATGGCTCTAAATGTTTTATTATATCTTTTTTATTAAAAGCTTTATATTCAATTATTCACATAAAGCACATTACTTAACTTAGTACCACATCAAACACTAAAACTCAAAATAACTCGGAAACGCACAGGAATTTCGAAACAGAAGAAGGTACATTATTTTTGTTATACTGTATGCAGATAATTAAAATAACAGTTTTTTTAAAAAATAGTCATTGGCGTAGAAGTTCTGTTTATGAAAGTGGTTGAGCACCCCCTCCACTCCGCCACTGTGCAAGTTTGTGAACATTCTTATCGCTTGTTTTATGCCCTTAATTAATAGACATTATCCCCCAACATGAAAAAATCTAAGCATTCGTTTATAAGTTATAATGAAAATTTGAGAAAAAAATTATATTCAACACCCTGTATCTCGGAAACGAAGTCTTCTTCGACATATGTTTATAGGAACTTTTCTTTTTAGAAACGTGTTCTATCTCCTGTTAAAGTTTGTCTACAAAAACTGACTCACCCTGTATATATATATATATATATATATATATATATATATATATATATATATATATATATATATATTATATATTATTATAAGTTATATATATATATATATAATATAATATATATTTATATTATAACTTAGTAATAATTGTCAGTCAGTTGGTATGAATGTAGTTCCTGTAATAACATGAAAAGGTTCTAGATTAATTAACACTTAGTAAATGAATTAGTAAGAAAAAATTATATTCAATACCCTGTATCTCGGAAACAAGTCTTCTTCGACATATGTTTATAGGAACTTTTCTTTTTAGAAACATGTGTTCTATCTCCTGTTAAAGTTTGTCTACAAAACTGACTCACCTGTATATATATATATTATATATATATATATATATATATATATATTATATATAACTATATTAATTGTCAGTCAGTGTGGTATGAATGTAGTTCTCGTGTAATAACAATAGAAAAGGTTCTAGATTAATTAACACCTTAGTAAATGAATTACCCGTGGCGTTACATATACCTGGGTACAGCTATTGTGGACCGGGTACCCATTTACGAGAACGATTAGCGTGAGGTATTAACGAATTGGACGAAGCGTGTAAAGAACACGATATTGCATACTGCCAGTCAAACGAGCTAAGACATCGCCATCACGACGTAGGAATCGTTCTCACAGAAACAAACCAATTTCGTTTAACAAAGCAGTCCTTCTAGCGCGACGTCGTGTTGATGGTAAACTTCGATCATCCTACGATAGACAAAGCTTTAAACACAAAAAAATCTTGACAGCCAAGGGCTGAATATTACCTTTACCAAAACTTGGGGACTCATACCTCCTATTCCCCTATTTACAGCGTTAGGAGCATTAGGTTCATTGGGTGGAGGTGCAGATGCCGCAGTAAACGCAGTTACTGGCGCAAAAACCGCGTCAAAAAGGTTTATGTATAAAGCCATATAACCGAGGTTTAGGGCTATATCACGCCTTAGGCAACGTTGAGCTATCAAAATTTGTTTCGAAATTAAAAATCCCCTACTTTAGCCAGATATATGTGAGATAAGTCACCTACACGAATCCAAACGAATGAATGTGACATCGTGAATCTGGTTGATCAAAATAACAAGGGAACACACTGGACGGTTTAAATCAAGTGTAATGGACGCATTACATATTTTTATAACATAGGACATACTAAACCACCATTATAATTAATTCACTATTTTAAAAGGGATAGTAGCAGACACGCGATTGACTATAACTTTACCAAGGCTAAAACTTCAATACATACAATTTTTATATGACGGATCGTTTTGATTCTCAGTAGTCGTTGCTTGGTTATAATGTAGACATTTCGATTTACCGGTACAGGCTGTATCTTACTTTATAGCCAAACTTAACCCACCGATTTATCTCGATAATGAGTCGGAATTTGTAATGGGATTGATTGTAAATCTTTCAATACTATAGAAAATGTTACTTTCAAGAACAACCAAATCGTATTTGGAAAAACTACAATTACAATGCCACCAGGATCATACGAAATCTCGGATGTGAATAAACATATTAATGATACAGTGAAGAAGTCGGCAGAATTTATTAATTTATAAGCGAACAATAGTACTATGAAAGCAAATTGTGATAGCAGATGACATTAACTTGGATAGGACCTATGCTGGGATTTAACAAAAGTTTACAAAGATAAAGATTTGCATATCTCTAAAAACCCTATTAACATTATCAAAGTTAATTCATTAATTACCGAGTGTGATGTATCAAGTGGAAGTTTTAAAAGTGGAGAGTCATCACGTATTATTCATCAATTCTTTCCCAGTGTACCATCGTGATACAAAATAATTAAATTCCCTCTACATATCATCCATTCACCTATAAATACATCCATCATTTCAACCATAACACTTAAAATACTACACCAAAACGGAGATCTCATCAGTTTTCACGGTGAAGTCATAACGATAGGGCTACATTTAAAGAAAAGATGGTGACGCAGTATAACACATGTGCATGTAACCATAGCAAGGCAAACTGTAAACGATCAAAATGTGGAAATGTGAGAGTCTCTAAGCGTTTAGCGCTCAAAGTGCAAACTAGACATACTTACAAAGTGTTTGTTTTACAGTAATACAATGGGTATATTAAACGTATATGAAAAAGTTGTTGCTGACAATACCATAGAAAATTCCGAACTACACACCCATCGGCCATATATTCCGAGATTTATAAACAATGATGGAATCAGATTACTCATTGAGGAAGACATGTGCATTTTACCATCAGAAAGTTATATTTACGTAGATGGAAGATTGTTGAGAGAGGATGGTGTGGTCTCTAACACCGCACGGTTTATTAATAATGGCATTGCATTTTTATTGAGTAAAATTAGATACGAAATGAATGGAATAGTGGTAGACTCCGTGACTAGAGTTTGGATTAACGTCTACAATGAAACGAACTCGTTCGTCATTCAAATGCGGGTTGGTTTCCTACCTCAAATAGCATACTAACAAATGCGTTAAGGTATTTTAATATTTGTATACCTTTGCAAATGCTACTTGATTTTGCGAAAGATTACAATAAAGTGTAATAAATAGTAAGTAAACATCAGACAAGAATTGGTTTTAATTCGCAATAACATTGATACCGACGCTGTAATTTTAACTATTGCAGATGAAGCATTAAAGGTTAACATAGATAATATACGGGGTGGTCGTAAAGTAAGGAATAAATTCAATATCTCGTAAAGCACAATTTTTTTCAAAAATCGCTGGGACCCGTCGATTTTATATTTTTCAGCATATTTTGCGAAAAAAAATTTATACAGTGTCTCAAAAAAGATTTGTTAAAAAAATTTTTTTTTTTAAATTGCAACCCAATTTTTTTATTGCATTTTTGGATTACCCTTACAATTATAAACATTTGTCTTGTAGCATATGCTATACCGTTTTGGAGTTATTCGCATTAAAATTAAAAATTGAAAAAAGATCATGAAGAAAACGAAAAATAAAATAAATTTTATAACGTTTTATTATATCGAAAACAAAGATTCGTAAACTTAAAAATAATTTTATTTCAGCATGATGATTTAAAACAACGCATCCGTCAAGAAATACGTCGAATAACGCCCGAAATGGTTCGAAATGTGCAGCATGAATTTACATATCGATTAGGCTATTGTCAGTTGACTAACGGAGGACATTTCGAACATTTGCTGAAATAAAATTATTTTTAAGTTTACGAATCTTTGTTTTGATATAATAAAACGTTATAAAATTATTTTATTTTTCGTTTCTTCATGATCTTTTTCAATTTTAAATTTTAATGCGAATAACTCCAAAACGCTTGGACTTAGGTATAGCACATACATGACAAATGTTTAGAATTGTAAGTAATCCAAAAATGCAATAAAAATTGTTGCAATTTGAAAAAAATTTTTTAGCAAATCTTTTGAGACACTGTAAAATTTTTTCAAAATATCGAAAAATATAAAATCGACGGGTCACGATTTTGAAAAAATTGCTTTACGATATTAATTTATTCCTTACTTTACGACCACCCGGTATATTGCAAAGTTCCCCATATCATTCCAGCATTAGTGGAGGAATTGGCGTTAACGAAGAGTACATTGATAACAATTTAAATACTCCAGTAGCATTTAGAAATTGGGAAACACTCATATATCCAGCCGTTCCAACAACAGATAAACATACATGGGCAACCAAAACACCTAGATACAGAATTTCAAACGGGGCGAGAAGATGATGTTTCGCAAGACATGAGCAGATTAGATAAATATGTATTAAACAATATTAAGGCATTCCTTAACACGGACCGTTATTCGTATAACAATTTAAACGTTAATTATGATAACTAAAGCTCGGGATGTATACACTGAAAAAACCCTAAAATATGCATGTAAATATGCACGAGAAACAGCCCAAATTAGCACTAAAATATTTATTTATTACATTAGGTTTATTTATTTTTGTTAAAACAATATACTATTAAGTGTTTTGTAAGTTGTCTAAAGTAAAACTTTGCCGTATATCTAATTTGTAGGCGGGAAATTCATCATCGCTCTAAAAATTCTCTTTAATTCTGTTCTTCTAGAGAAGAATAGATTTATTGGCACTTTGTTTTGGGATTTACACACACTTTAAATTTTTAATGGGGCTGGCAGCAAATGATTTTATTGCCTAAAATCAATTAGATTTCCCTTCATAAATATCAAGGACTATTTTAATAATATAAATTACTAAAATTCCTTTATTAATCCTGAGGCAACAACCCATATAATTACGATGGCATCCGGCTTATCTCTTAGCAGGATGTACTTACCTTCTCACATAGAAATAAGTACAATTAAAAACTTTTTTGCGATATCCTTCCGAAAATCGCCCAAAATATGTACTTTCAATAAATGCATATGCATTTATAAAATTTTGTCAAAATATGATTATATGCAATTTATATGCATTTTGCCCGTTATTGAACTTGATAAACATCCTATTTTTCCCGCTTTGCAACCAGTTTGTTATCATTCTCAATCATCCTGTCACTGCGCTCTGCCTAATGTATGTCGTCTGTACGTTATTTACAGAATGCTGTAAAGCTTGAATAATAAATAAATATATGTTATGTTATATATATATATATATATATATATATATATATATATATATATATATATATATATATATATATATATATATATATATATATATACAGGGTGTTTCTGAAATAGGGTTCCGAATTTCTACTGCATGTAGAACTCATTAAAATAAGACAAAATGTTCCTATAAACATGTGCCTAAAACGCACCCTTAAAAAGTTACAGGCCCTTGAAAGTGTTCGAATGAAACTGATTTTATTCAATTATTTCAAAAACGATAAAAGATAAAGAGACGAAATAAAGGGAACATACATAACTTTTCACGCCGAGTAACATGAGCTAGGCCATTTTCGTTATTCGAATCATATGCGTCCTTTTCAGGGGATGAAAAGTGTCAAGTCTAAAAATTTTGTACGACCTTTTGCAATTTTTTGACAAATTCATAAATTTTGGACAGTTTTACGTAAAAAATGTCGTCTTTGCGTAATTCGATATCGGCAACGGTTTTTGTGTAAAATGAGTTTGAAAATTATCATTATTTGATAAAATCATTGTTATTCACTTCGGAGGCAATTCAGAAACGTTCCTATTATTTAGCCAAATTGCATTTAGAAATAATCAGAATCATTTAGTACATAAACTAAGATTATTTTAATGTCGAGTTTTCCTTATTATTTACTTCACAAAACTATCCAGTTAAATTGCAATTAATAATTTCAGATAAAATAAATAAGCTTAGTTATGATCAGCATAATGCACTGTAATAATGAAATAATTAATAACACAATTTAATAAGAAACAAGGTAACTAACATTAATTACTAATAAAAGGGATAAATTACAGTAACTGTTCGAAATGATCACCGTCCAATTTTTTTTAACAAATTCATAAATTTTGGACAGTTTTACGTAAAAAATGTCGTCTTTGCGTAAGTCGATATCGGCAACGGTTTTTGTGTAAAATGAGTTTGAAAATTGTCATAAATGTTCTAGAAATTATTAGACCGAAAATAAAGTTACCATAGGAAACAAAAAATAGCGTTGGCTACGATACCCTGTCAGAATAAATAATTATTTATTGATAACTTGTCACCTAACTTTTGCAAAAGTTAATCAAAATTAATTTAGTGGCTGTTACAATTATTATTATTTTAAAATGCCAGACTATTCAAATGCGGAATTTACGAATATGCATTTTATGTATGGCCGTGCAAATGGTAATGCAACAGAAGCAAGGCGTTTGTATGCGGTGGCAAATAGAAGACTTCCATCTCGACAAGTATTTCAGAGGATCCATCAACGTTTAAGAGAAAGTGGTTCATTCCAGGCAAGGGTAAACGATCGTGGCAGAGCTAGATTTGTAAGAATCCCGGCGACTGAAGAACGTGTTTTGAGAATAGTTCAAGAAAATCCAAGAGTTAGTGTAAGAAGTATCGCGCGTATGAATGACATAAGTTTTTCTGTAGTTTGGCGAATTCTTTGCGAGCAGCTCCTTCATCCTTTTCACATCCTACGAGTTCAAGCTTTAAATCCTAATGATTACGGACCCGCCGGGAATTCTGCCAACGGCTATTACAAAAGTTGAGACGGTTCCCAAATTTTTCTTCACGTATCTTGTTTACCGACGAGGCAAGTTTTAGTAAAGATGGATACGTTAATTTTCATAACGAACACGAATGGGCGGAAGAAAATCCCTATAGTGTATTTCAGGCAAGACATCAAATTCGGTTTTCCATCAATGTTTGGGCCGGCATTTTAGGTGATCGGCTAATCGGGCTTTCATATTGCCTAATCGGCTGTATGGTCATGATTATTATAATTTCTTAGTAAACGATTTGTTGGAACTTTTAGAAGATGTACCTGTAATTGAAAGTCAACACATGTGGTTTATGCCGGATGGAGCGCCGCCCCATTACCTCTTGAACGTAAGACAACACTTAAATGAAGTTTATGGAGAAAAGTGGATAAGTCGAGGAGATCCTGCTTCCTGCCCCCCCCCCCGGTCCCCCGACCTAAACCCACTCGATTATTTTATGTGGGGTCACCTCAAAGCGAAAGTGTATAAAACATCAATCGAAACCATTGAACAATTACGGGAGAAAATTGAAATCGCCTGCATGGAAATACGACAAACGCCAAGAATTTTTCAAAGGGTTTGCCAGTCTTTGTAACGTCGCGCTAGATTATGCATTGAAATGGACGGTGGTCGTTTCGAACAGTTACTGTAATTTGTCCCTTTTATTAGTAATTAGTATTACCTTGTTTCTTATTAAATTTCGTTATTAATTAGTTCATTATTACAGTGCATTATGCTGATCATAATTAATCTTACTTATTTTATCTGAAATTATTAATTGCAATTTAACTGGATAGTTTTGTGAAGTAAATAATAATGAAAACTCGACATTAAAATAATCTTAGTTTATGTACTAAATGATTCTGATTATTTCTAAATGCAATTTGGCTAAATAATAGGAACGTTTCTGAATTGATTCCGAAGTGAATAACAGTAATTTTATCAAATAATGATAATTTTCAAACTCATTTTACACAAAAACCGTTGCCGATATCTAATTACGCAAAGACGACATTTTTTACATAAAGCTATCCAAGATTTATGAATTTGTTAAAAAAAATTGCAAAAAGGTCGTACAAAATTTTTTAGGGACTTGATACCCTTTCCATCCCGCTGAAAAGGACGCATATGATTCGAATAACGAAAAATGGCCTAGCTCATGTTACTCGGCGTGAAAAGTTATGTATGTTCCCTTTATTTCGTCTCTATCTTTTATCGTTTTTGAAATAATTGAATAAAATCAGTTTCATTCGAACACTTTCAAGGGCCTGTAACTTTTTAAGGGTGCGTTTTAGGGCACATATTTGTATGAACATTTTGTCTTATTTTAATGAGTTCTACATGCAGTAGAAATTCGGAACCCTGTTTCAGAAACACCCTGTATATATATGTATAGACCGCTCAAGGGATCAACGTTCCCCAATTCCGGATTTATAAAGCTGATTTTATTTAACATCTCAGTATATATATATATATATATATATATATATATATATATATATATATATATATATATGTATATATTTATATTTATAGGGTGTCCAGAAAGCTGTGGTCAAAGCTACTAGGACGTATAGAGGGGCTCAAAATAACCCTAGTCTTCATTCGAATTGTTTTGCTGTCTGTCTTCGTTCTGTGGTTATCGACCTTTAAAGTCAGAAGTTAAAAATTAAATTTCAATGATAATTTTTAAACCGCTTCTTTCATTACTATGAAATTTAGACACCCTAACTACCTCATGGAAAGGATTTTTTTAATACTTAACTGGAATTCATTGTACCTTTATTGTACAGAGATATTCATTATAAATTACCCAATGGATATTTTTGCTATTATAGCAGATAGATGTATACATTCAATGTAAAAGTTGTAGGATGGACAGTAAATCATCGTAATTTATTACAAAAAAAACACAGTGGCGTACTATAGATAAGGGGTATAAAAAATAATTCAATTTTTTTTAATAGAACATCCTGTATTTTATTTTACCTTCGTAAAGCCTATATTTTTCTGAATTCAAAAATATACCACATGATACGTTTAACCGTTGTTGAGTTGTTTAACATTTAAAATGGTGGTTATGATATACTTCCATGAAATATTATTTTTGCTTTATTGTTAAGTAGTCTATAACAATGACAGTAGTTAATGACAATTTTATTGTAAATTTTAAATAGTTAAAATGGTGTAGAACGATGTTGAAAAAATTCAAATCTTCACTTGTTATATTCGTAATAATAAAAATAAACGCAAGGCACGAAGAGCCTACAGGGTGTTATACCCAAATCGAACAGTCCCTTCGGAAAAAAACTTTTTATAATATTTACAATACGGTAATTTCTACAAGTTCATTTGCTAGAAAAAAACGTGCAAATATGGTAAATGAAGATGAACAGCTCGATCTTCTGCTACATCTCGCGGGTAAGTCAAACAAATTTTGTTCGATAATAACCATTATTGTAAAATAATATTCTTTTTAGAAAACAGTGAAAGTAGTTTAAAAGCGGTTTTATTAAGAAAGAGCTACAGAAAAATTCAACGTACGTTGAAAAGAAACGGTTAGAAACCTTATAAAATACGTCCCGTACAATTTTTACGGAAGCTCACAAATTAAAAAGACTAGACTTTTGCTGACAAATAATACATACCTTAAATGAGGATCCCGAACATTTTAATGTAATTCTGTGGTCTGATAATAGAAGAAACAAAAATTCATGGGAAAATAAAATAGAAAAAAACTTTTTAAACCAATAAAAGGATCTGGGAGAAAATCAATCAACATTTGGTGTGGGATTTTCCTAAACAAAATTGTTGGCCCAATATTTTATGATTACAATTTAAAAGGACCCATCTATATTGAAAATTTGATTCCCCAAATAGAAAATATGCTTTTGGATATTTTTACAGAAGAAAGACTGAATTATTTGATTTGGATGCAGGATGGGGCACCAACGCTTAATGTTAAAGAAGTAAGGGAACGTTCAAACAATGTATTTGAAGTCTGGATAGAAAATAACAGTACGATTGCAAGGCCCCTTAATAGCCCTGACTGTTATGGATTCAGTTGTTTTTAAAAGATATTATTAATAATGATAACTGTAATATTCAAATGATCCAAGATAGAGTCCGTGAAGAAATCAACAATTTCAGTAACCTAAATAATGAAACTATTTTCGATGCAATTCGTAATTTAAGAAGACGCTATCCCTTATGCATTGAGAATAACGGAGGGCATTTCGAACATTTGCGATGATTAGTAATAATTTTTTGTTTTTGTTTAACTTATTAACTAAATCTTTGTTATATAGACTACTTAACAATAATAAATAAACAATCAGTGATATCCAGTGTATGATTTTTGATGTGTTATAACTTATAACTCAAAAAATTTTCAAAGTATATGTGTAAAATGGCGTGTTTCTACAATCATAAAAATGAAAGCGCTCTGAAAATAACAAAAATAATATTTCATGGTTGACTTTGGTTGTAATGATTTTTAAAAAGGCAAGTAGTATATCATAAGCACCATTTTAAATGTTAAATAGATCAACAACGGTTAAACGTGGGGGCATCATGTGCTATATTTTTTAATTCAGAAAAATATGGGCTTTACGAAGGTAAAATAAAATACAGGGTGTTCTATTAAATAAAATTGAATTGTCTTTTATACCCCTTAGTTATAGTACGCCACTGTGTTTTTCGTGATAAATTAAGATGAGATACTGTCCATCCTACAATTTTTACATTTAATGTATACATCTATCTGCTATAATAACAAAAATATCCATTGGATAATTTATAATGAATATTCCGGTACAGGTAAGGTCAAAATATAATTTCGAACGGTTTCGAAAATACTATTTTATTGAAAACGCAAATTATAAATAAAAAACAATCTGTAAACATTTTGTAAGTGGTGTTTCTCCGCTGTTATGAAAATGACTGTCATTGTTGATTGTTGATGTAAATCGGTTAATAAAAACTGAAAATAGTTAATACCATTAAGACTGTAGTAGAGATATGGTGGCATTTATTAATGAGGAGTGCGCAAACATGCATTTAATGTGTGGTCTTTCAGAAGGAAATGCTTCTTTAGCAGTTCGACTTTATGCCAATCGCTTTCCTAATAGGAGGCTCCGAAATAGTAGAAATTTTATAAGACTTCATAGGAATTTACGAGAAACAGGTACTTGATGAAATTAGCCTCCATCACAATTAATTCTCCCTTAGTTTGATAGGTGGTAGGCATGCATCTCCATGCCAGCCAGGGAGGTACCACCACCCTTACCATAGGCTCCTTAATATTGGGTCTCCGATTTTATGAACTCGGTAAGGGCTGCCGGTAACTTTTTCCATCATCCTTAATCTATTCTCATCCTTATTCTTCCTTCTCGCCCTCACTGTCTTCCGATCGGATTAAAAGTCCCAAATTAAAAAATAAGATGGCTGTGGTTTCTAGGGTAATAAATTCCGGACGTAAAATCCTGCCCCATTCGGATGTCCGGAAGGGCAGGGCCCAAGAGACCTCGGTCATCGAAAGTATCAACTTTCTGATTCAATACTGCAACATCCGCGGTATCAGGTCTAATCTTAATGCTATTCACCAACATCTTGAACAATTACAACCTGATATTTTGTTTCTATCTGAAACACAAGTCTCCTCTGAAAGCTCCGAGTCACCCGACTTGCAATTTCCTCAATACCACCTTCACTCTAACTTTAGATATAAAGGAGGCGTATGTGGCTACATTAAGGCCAAAATTTCTTGCAAGAGGGTTTCTTCCTAAGAAAATAAAAATTTTGACGTGATTTGGTTGAAACATTCTGGTTCTAATTTTGTGAAATTCCACTGTTGAATTTACAGGTCTCCTAATGACAGCAACTTTTAAGACTTCTTCGATTACCTTCGTATGAAAGTTGACTATCTCCTGTCTCAGTTTCCATCTTGCGATATCTCATTTGTAGGCGATTTCAATGTTCATAACTCTAATTGGCTTCAGTTTTCATCCACTACAAATCCCGCTGGTTATAGTGCAGAAACATTTGCTATTTCATGTAATCTCACACAAATGATTTCTAAACCCACAAGAATCCCTGATAACCCTAACCATACTCCACATCTTATAGATCTCTTTCTTATATCAAACCCTCTTGTTTATAAAACTTCCGTTCTTTCGCCTTTAGATCTTTCCGACCATAGTCTAATAAAAATCATTTCTACTGTACCTAGTTTCACTGTTGTTCGCAAAACCATTAGAACCTTGTGGTGTTTTAAGTCAGCTCGATGGTGTGATTTACGGGATTTCTTTGCAACCTTTCCATGGCGTGAATATTGTTTTAAGTCGTCCTCTTCTTCGGACATCGCTCTTTCAGTATCTGAAGTCATCTTCATGGGAATGGAGTTATATATTCCCAAAAAACAGTACCATATAGTTCATTCACGTTCCCAACCCTGGTTCAATAAGGCTTGTGCTGATGCAATATCTTTAAAAAATAAATGTTACATTAAATGGAAATCTAATAAATCGGTCGACAGTCATGTAGAATACGTTGGTGCTAGAAATATCTGCAAAAGTGTCATCACTAAAACTAAAAAGTTGTTCGAACAACTGAAATGCAATGAACTAGCTACATCTCCTTTAGGCAGTCGTAAATTTTGGTGTTTAGCCAAAGCCATTAGTAAAAACTTTGTAACATCTTCATTTCCCCCCCTGACGTCTATTGACGGATCGGTAGGTGCTGATTTTGTAGATAAAGCCAACGTTTTTGTGGATTTGTTTGCATCAAACTCGTATCTCAATGATTCTGGAGAAGATGCGTCCCTAGTCAACTCTTCTTCATAAGCTATGAAACCAATTCATTTTCAGTACAAGCTCTTGGAATCGATCATCAGTAGGCTTGATCTTAAATAAGGCGATTGGCCCAGACGGTATCCTAGCTATTGTCTAAAAGAAATGTTCCCCCGAACTAGTACCAGTCCTATCTAAGCTCTATATGACCTCTATGCCTTCTGGGGAATTTCCTTCATCATGGAAGTTAGCAAATGTTCAAACTATTCCCAAAAAAGACGATAAGACCGATCCCTCAAATTACCGACTAACTGCCATCACTTCCATTTTGTCTAAAATCATGGAAAAAGCCATCAATCAGCAACTGCTCACGTTCCTTGAAACTAACAAACTCCTTAGTAACCACCAATATGGGTTTAGGCAAAGTCGTTCAACAGGCGATCTTCTTTCATATGTGACCCAAGTTTGGAACAATACAGTAGATCAGTCCGGTGAAACAGTTGTAGTCGCTTTAGATATCTCAAAGGCATTTGACTTAAGTTTGGCATAAGTGTTTACATGCCAAACTCACCTCCTTTGGGTTAAATGATAAGCTCATCAACTGGGTTTCTAGTTTCCTTGATAAAAGACGAATAAGTGTCGTAGTTGATGGCTTTTTCCAAAAGAAGTTAGCATTAACGCGGGCGTACCACAGGGATCCGTTATTGCGCCTACACTTTTTCTACTGTACATAAATGACCTTATTTCTTCAACAACTAACCCCATTAATTGCTTTGATGACGATAGCACTCTTCACTGTAGTCCATCTCAGTCCACTCATAGTGATAATCGACCTTCTATGTCAAATCAAGAAATTAAAGCTGAAATGGCAATTTCAATCAACAAAGACATTCAACGTATTCTCGAATGGGGAAGCAATAGTCTAGTCAAATTTAATGCTAACAAAACCCAGTGTTGCCTTATGTCCGCCAAAAAAGTTCGACCATTTCTTGTTGTAAGTATGAATGGCTCAGTTCTTAAGTTTTCAGACTCCATTACTCTGTTGGGTATGACTGTATCTTCAAATCTCTCATGGGTTGACCATCTTCTGTCAGCTACCAAAACAGCTGCTTGTAAAATAGGCTTTTTGTACAGATCTAAGCAGTACTTTACCTCTCGACAACTCCTTTTACTGTATAAAGCCCAAATTCGGCCTCATCTGGAATACAATTCTAAACTCTGGGTTAGTGCTCCCCAATACGCTCTTGATATCGTTGATCGTATTCAAAAGAGAGCGATTAGGCTTATAAATGACCCGTCCTTAACTTCTCACATACAGTCCCTTGAGCATAGAAGGATGGTTTCATTTCTTTCTTTGCATTATCGTTATTACAACGGCTATTGTGCTGCTGAATTATATCCTTTGATTCTATCTCGGGCTATCTTTTGCGAGAAACACTCGGTTCGCTCATTCACATCATCAGTATGCAGTGCAAATCTCCACTTGTACCAAATTGGCGCAATCCACATTTTTCTACACGGCTTCTAAGTTCTGAAATGATCTCCCTAGTTCCTGTTTTCCTCTCACTTATGACATGAGAAAATTTAAGATAGCTGTTCATACGCATCTATTGGCAATTCATTATCCCTCTATCCATCCTACTAAGTGTTCCTGAGTGCTATAGCACGATAGGCCTAATTTTGCCTGTTAAGGTCCACAATCATAAAAAAAAATGTACTTCGCAGGATCATTTAAAACCAAGCACCATAATGGAGGGCCTAGGCAAGTGAGAACAGTTCGTGCTGAGGAACTAGTACTGGAAATAGTGGAAACAGATCCTACAAAAAGCACTTGACGTATTACTATGGAGATAAATATTTCAAAATCTACAGTTCACTACATCCTGCTGGAGCAAGTATCCCTATCATCTGCAAAAAGTGCACGCAATGTCTGAAACGGATTACCCTCCTCGCGTAGCATTTTCGAGGTAGTTTTGAAAAAACGAGGAGAAACACCTGAATTTATTAGCAAGGTACCTCTTAATGATGAAGCCGAATTAACACGGGATGGAATTATTAATTCTCACAATTTGCATATGTGGAGCGATGAGAATCCACACGCCATCATACAAACAAAACATCAAAACAGATTTTTAATAAACGTGTGGATGGGAATAATTGATACCATCTTAGCAGGCCCGATGGAACGTTAACAGGAGCAAAATATCGCAGTTTTTTAGAATAACATCTAAATTTGTTCCTAGAAGATGTGCTGTTTTACACTAGATACGGCATGTTGTTTATGCATGATGTGTGTCCCCCATTTTAGTAGAAATGCGAGAGAATATCTAAATAAAGCATTTCGAAATCAATGGATAGGCCAAGGCGGTCCCGTCCCATGGCCACCTTGGCCCCCCGACCTTAATCCTTTAGATTTTTTCTTATGGGACCATCTGAAAGGATTGGTGTATTCAACACCTGTTTCGAGTGTAGCAACATACCTTAAATAATTTTAGAAAATGTGTAATGAAACGAGGTGCTCAAATTGAACAAATTTCTTAGACATTTAGTGTAATCCCAGTTATTTTTCGTTGCTTTACTTTTATTGTGTTGTCTATAATAATGTTGAAGACATTCACTAGCCGCTTCAGTGCAAGTTTGCACTCAAAAATGCAAGTGTTCAGGAGAAGCAGTTTACTATTTCAATATTTTTTCGTTTCGTATTTATTTTCAAATTACAATAAACTCAGCAGAATGATTGTACTTTTTTTTGTTTGACTTAATTCGCAATTTATATGGATTCACTAAAATGCGGTAAGAAGTATCGACTTCACACAAGAGTACCTTTTTTGTTGCTAAATGATAGTGGAATGAAACTGTTATAATAAATTTCCCAAATTGTCAATACAGTCAAAAATTTTGTTAATCTAGGATCTTAATTTTGGCTTTACCTGCACAATAAAGGTACAATGAATTCCACTTAAGTGTCAAAAAATGCCTTTCTATGAAGTACTTAGGGTGTCTAAATTTCACGATAATGGAAGAAGCGGTTTAAAAATTATCATTGAAATTCGATTTTTATCTTCTGACTTTGAAGGCCGATAACTTCGTAACAAAGACAGATAGGATAAAAATTTGATAAAAACACGAACATTTTACACATTAGTGTTTTATCAGACACCTCTGCTACAGCTTTGTAGTGTACCTCCGTCAGCACTTTTTGAATAGCGACTTTCTTAACACCTTTCGTTTTTTTAATCTTTCTTAACTTGATCCTCAGCAAGCTTTAGGCAATACGATGTTGATACTACACCATGCAAATATTGAATAGTTTTCCCAATATACTTATCTTTCATTCTTCCGACGATAGATGTATTGGTCGTAATACCATGCATGCGTTTTGATAGTTGGATGTGTCATATTCATCAACATTATTCCGCATATGCGCATACACGTCATTAGTTGTTATCTGGATAATTAAAGTATCTGTTTTTGTATAATAGATATTTATGTATTAAGACCATAATCTACTATTATGCCCGTGGTACATACAATGCTTTATTTTATTTTGCACCACGAAACTGGAACAAAATTATAAAAAGATTCAGTATTTTCGGCAAATTTTTAAATGCAAATGCAGTGAAATAAAGTCGACAGTAGGCTAATTTGTTGTTACTAAGATACTGTGATATTGCTAAATTGTTACTAAGGTACTGTTTGTTTGTAAATAATTTGCGTTCTAAAATGGAAGGTGAAAACGCAAAAACTTATTCACAAGAAATTTTAGATGAATTTGAGGCCGCCCAGGCAAAAATAATTCCTAGTCAATCGAAATATTTATACATAAAAGAGTACGAAAAGTTTTGCGCGTGGCGGAGCACAAAAAATGTGTTCACAAAATGTGATGAAAAAGTTATGATGGCATATTTGTCTCAAATGGTAAGGGATTGTATATATACATTAGTCAATTATGTCTATTCAATAAATATCTATTTTTGCAGTCAAAGATCTATAAGCCGTCGTCACTGTGGTGTTTATATTCTAAATTGAAAAAGATGTTAAAGTTGAAGGAAGATGTTGATATATCTCGTTTTTCCATGCTCACAGAATTCATGAAGAATAATTCTGTAGGTGATCAAGCTAAAAAGTCCTATGTATTGCAACGGCATCAAATTGAAGAATTCATGTTGAAGGCGCCTGATCATACGTACTTGTTAGTTAAGGTACAACGATTTTAGTTTTTTTTCCAATTCTCATTATAAAAATTATTGTGTTTTATAGGTTGTCACAGCCTTTGGTATTTTTGGAGCATGTCCTCGCGAAGAACTGCACGATTTGGCTGTACAGGACGTAACAACTGAGGGATCAGTGCTATTAGTGAAGATAAAAAAAACCAAAACTTATACTTCGAGGCAATTTACAATCATGTCATGTGTTTGCTGTCAATCATGCTGCTTAGCAACAATGACATTTCCGTGCTATAAAGACCACATTACACCCGCATTTGGGGGTATATAAAGAACATTATGGTGGCAAAATAAAATAAAGCAACGTTAAATTATGACTAAGCAAGATATCGTAAAAAAATCGATACATTATAATTTTGGAAAGATCTAAGGTATTAAATCAGGCATACGGGTTTGTCATAAGTAACGACCTGTTTTCACAATTTCACTGCAAATAATTTGTCAGTGAATTGACCAAAATTTCTAAATTGCGGTTTTGCGACGTACAGTGCTAGACCCAAGCGACGACCGTTATTTTCCCCATGCGTTAATAACTTGATTACTCTTCTTTTGTCAACATTCTCCATTGTCTCAACAAACACGCTATTCATGCAATTAACAAAATTTGTTCTTGGCTTGATGTCGGAGAGCTGCATTGAGATGTGTGTATGGTAATAATCAAGCACTTTGATAAAAGCATAAAACACTATGAACATGAGTTACAATTAACCCATGCTCTACACATTGTTTTAAATGCCGGTAATGTATACCATAGTTGGTCTTATCACACAAGTTAGCAATTAATTTTTCGTCTTTGGAACGTGGTGTGAAGATCGTTTCGGGACAAAAAGGGTAATCATTGTTCTCATCATGCAGTTGGCACTGATATTGTACATCAACCTCTAATACAAACCCAAAACCGTCAGCATCATTAACTTACAATACATCAAATTGTTTACATTCCTCTTCAGTTAACTACATATATCCATCATGTGGGATATATTGCCGCATACTCCATCCATACAAGTTCGTAGCATCCAAATACTGTAAATACAATTTAGAGCGCTTAGGGTCTTAATTTGGAACAATCTCGTTGTTAGCAATGCTTCTCTGCCTAATGCTAGTACTCGCTCCACAACGGATACCGTTGTTAAAAAAGTGGTACAGATCCACATAAGTCAATAATTCTAACTCTACTTTAGTATGTTTCAACATGACATCCTAGGCCAATCCAGGTTTGGTAACGTACTGCGCAAGTTCTAATCCGTACTCGTCCAGACATAGCTTTCTAAAGTTTTAGATCACGTTAGCCTATAGCAGCATGTCCGATTTTAAATAGATATCGGCATAATCACCGAGTGTATTACACTTGAAGTGATCCCACCCCAGTAAAACGCGACAGTAGTCTTCGTCGGATATATTTTTATCACGCATTTTATCATGTAATTTGTCATAGGAAGGTACAGTGACATTGTCTAATTTACTCAAACTGTTTACCTACGCATATGGGAATCTTCTTAACTAAATCAAAGTGATTACTACCAAAATGTTTCCTTAGCTTTATATATTGATCGTTTGGTAAATTCTGAGATAAAGTATCTAAAGATGCAGCCATGCACAACAAATCGCCAATTTATGTACTTTTTTTCCTAATACCACGACCGTTCATGAATTCATCTACATAAATATGCTTACCGGACGTTAAAAATTTTTATGAACAGGTGAACAGCATAACCACCGAGATTATGGAAAGAAACTGTGATATTGGTAGCTTAAATTGCAATTTGAATGTGCAGCACCACAATATTTACCAGTGACGTGTAGTGATCTCGTACTTTGGAATTTGTAAGATCGTCCATAAAAGCTTGTCGAATATGTAGCAATTTAGACTTCATTCATGTATGACCTTCTGTTCGTCAGTTAGTGGTAGCATTGGAACAACAGTTTTGAAATGTTCATTATACCGTATGTCCCTAAACTGCACAGCCAAATGTATAAAGAATATTACTTATGTAACAATAAGCCGATTTAACTAAACTTGCCTTAGTCCAAAAGTTTATAGTAACAAAGCTACAGGTTGTCAAAGTTGAAAATAAAATAACATTTTCTTTCATGTCTTTCGACTGATTTGAGCTAATTTTATAAAATTTCTTATATGTGGATTTCTTGCGATGAGAAATTCAAATTTACCATGGATTTTGATGTATTTCCTAGAGAGCGCTAAAAACGACTATTAGGACCTGTTTAAACAGATCCAACTTTTTGTGCTACACTGTAGGCCCCTTTAGTATGGAATATTAGTTTTCCCTACCTTTTCTCATTAAAAAAGGTGTACCTTCTTGATATCGTCAAGAGCTCATGATGCATCCAAATTATTCAAAAGTATAATAATAATTTATAATAATAATGAGAATAATTCATGAAGCTGACTTATCTAAAACAAATAAAGAAGAATGAAGTATTTCAAGAACAATAATGAAGAAAAAACAAAAACCATAACTGACAATATGAAGAACAAAGTTAAACAATAAATTGCATTATTATCAACCAAAAGCTAAATAAAAATTAAAAAATTAAATTATGTTATGTAAATTTTGTTTTAAGAACTGCAATGGATGAACCTTGCTGGAAGGTATTTAATTTGCTAATTCAACAAATGTTCAAAATTTCCACCATTTTCCTGCATGCACATGTCAATTCTTTTTTAAAAATTACATTGTACTCTGGACAATACTTCAGCACTATTCTTCAATAAATTGGCTTCATGAATTATTCTTGCCAACAATCGTTTTTGCACATTAACTGGAAATGCATAAACTTTTGATTTCAAGCACCCCGCAAAAAAAATCGCAGTATCAAGTCGTGATCGAGCCGGCTAGTTCACAGGTTAGTCACCTCCTCTTCGAATCTAGCGCTGTGGATGTTCCTCATTTAAATATTGTCTTACGCTTAAAGTAAAATGAGGAGGTGCGCTATCATGCATGAACCAAAGGTCACGACGAAGGAGTAAGGGAAAATCTTCCAATAAAGTAGGTAAATTTTGCATTAAAAGGTTCAAATGCCTATCTCCATTCAGCCAATTTGTCAGTACAAAGGGACCAATAATAAAAGTATCTACAATTCCAGTCCCGATATTTACTAGAAGTTGATGTTGATAATGGGATACTCTCGTTTCATGACGGTTTTCAACAGCATAAACATGTTCATGAAGATGCAACATCTAGTAAAAGTAACTTCGTCCGTGAACAAAATTTTTTTACTAAAATTTGGATTTTCGTTTTTCTATGACTAATAAATCGACAGAAAGCTAAGCGTTGATCAGTATCCATGGGCAATATGTCTTGAACTTTTCGAATATGAAAGGGATGCAGTAACTGTTCTTTAAGATCTATGAATTGATGATTTCGAAACTCCCAATTGCAATCCTATACGTCGTGTGTTGGTCTTTGGATTTAATTCAGTAGCATCCAAAATCTGTTCTTCTGTTTCCACCGTCCTTATGGTTCATCTAAGTTCAGAATTTACCCGGCTTGGTTAAAACTTGCCATTTTCGGGAGACGTCTTGCGATATTAGCAAAAGTATGCGGATTTGGAGTTGATAAATTTGAATTTTTCATCCCAAGAAACCACTATATAAGAAAATTTTGTAAAATTAGCTCAAAGCAGTCGAAAGATATGAAAGAAAATGAGATTTATTCTTTTAACTTTGACATACAGTAGCTTCGTTATTATCAACCTTTGTACTAAAGCAACTTTAGTTAAATCGGCTTACTTTTGCGTAAGTAATCTTCCTTGAACTTTTGGCTATGCAATGTATGGATATCTGGTGTAACCGTGTCACATCACTTTCTAAACGTGTGATAAATACCTCCACTGCATTTACCCCTCTATAAAGTTCTAATTTGGACCAAGCATTGTTTACACCACACTTAATATAATAACTGAATAAGTATGGTTCATGTTTACACGCTTTTATCGTGAACGGTTGTTCGGGATCGGGTTCAGCCGTATTCACCGGTACTAATAGCGCTTCAAAATCTGCATATATTACGAATGGTAGAAACATCTGTTTTTGATAGTTTCAAAACGCAAGTATATTTTCCGCATAGAACTCCCCGGTTCTGTCTTTTCTTTGTATCATGTCAGGTTATATAGTGCATACGAAATTACAGTCACCCGAGACGTGGCGGGTTAGTTGCTCATGCGTTCTAAAGTAATGGATACATGAATCACAAAAATATTTTGTCCCATCTTGTTTGGTTATTTGGTTGCTAAGTAAAGGAGAACATTTTTTATCCATACATAATGCTGATTGTCTGTTTGGTTACTGACTAGTAGCAATAAATTAATATGAATAGGTTGCTTAGCTTTGGTATAGTAGAGAGGACCCACTACCTCTGTAATACGCTGACCAACAATAACACGATACGTATCGTCCAATTCATAAAAATTAATGTTTGACTCGAAAGTTGAAGTGTTAGTCAACTTAACACGAAATTCTACACCATTCCAGTTGAATAGCGTTCTATAATCAGGGTAAGAAGTCTTTCATTGTGGTAACCCCTTCGATGTCACTAATGCTGATACAGTAGCCCACGCCAAGCAACAATTATCACTATTCTTCACATTAACTATGGCGTGTTTATGCGCAATTTTGGCCGGGACATTCATATAGGATGAACCCTTAGCGGGAGAATATTTCAACATGTTTACCTCTAAATATACGAAATACACCAGCGAACACTCTACAAAAAACATATATTAATAATACATTACACTAATACTTACCAGAACCTTTATGCAGAAATTCGGATTGCTTAGCAACCAAGATTTCCATTGTTCTTTGAAAATAATATTCCAACACCGTCCCGCCACTCAATATATCACAATTAGTTCGAAAGGACATTAGTTCAGTACTTTTTCTACTATAACTCAACATTACATTTCAAGGTGAAGTGTTTCTGCAAATGAATCTGTGTTAGTTTCAAAACAACCACTTTAACGTCACTCATAAACGTTTGCACATCAGTATGCGTATTAGGTGATGGTGATCTATACGAACCAAGGCGTTGTTTAAAAGGATTCTAAATCACTTCAACCCCAGTATCAACGAGTATACATACATTTGATTGGTGCCAAATGCTTCTGAGGTGTTCTCGAAAAGCATGCCGAGGAACATCGATTGAAAAATCAGTACAGTGAACACTTTCAACACTTTTGATGCTTTTCTTTTATACAGGTTTGTTGCGTTAGTCAGACTTACGCTTCCTTGAGCTGTTCAACCCTGATGGTCCTTGTTGTGCAAAAGAATCAGCTCCGAAATGTTCCCTGAGTTGTTTAACCATTATGGCCCTGGCTGAAACCAGCAACATCCCTACGTTTCGCTCTATTGGTGTCAGAAATACTTGGTTATACCACATTGCCATGTTCGGTGTGATTTTGCGGTACAGCCTGCAGCACCTCTAAATGTGTGGTAATTGGTATTCGTATCGAACACGCCGTTTTTTGATGTCGAGTAGAGAATTATTTCTAGAAAATTTTTTCACACATTCACATTGAAACATTTTATTGCGATCTGTAACAGAGAGAATGTATAAACATTGTACAACTGGTAGGGTAGAGTTAGGTGTTTTGTTATGATTCCCTTTTTAACTCCTTATTAAGTGTTATCATTTACTTCAACTGTTAAAAGGTAAATCATATACAGCGATGCCAATGAGGACGCAACGTAACATATCGCCAGGAGTAGGATAAAGCGTTATGGATGTATCAGGTTGAGGGGTAGATTAGTGTACGGATAGGGAAAAATAACAACAGTAGTCGGGATAGAGTGTTGTGGATCACGCATATTCTACTCAAATTGTACATCACCTTACTATGTGCTTTGAGCAGGTAAGAACGTACTACAACCAGCTGTTTTCCAGAAACTTCGCATCACATGCAGGGCTCAATAAACTCTAGGGACAAGACCGGTGATTGTGCTGCTAATATTGTATCGGTGATGTAGAACTCCTAGGGAATGCTAAGTCATTTATAAACCATTCATTATCTATGAAATCCGCAGTACCCATAGGAATGAGGATACTCTCTGATGAATCCTCAATTTACTGTACTTGTATCTAAGATTTCATAGGACTCCACTCTTTATCGAACTCTTTGATACAAGTAGGACTCAGGAAAATCTCAGAAATGTGCTCCCTGGCCTCTTCTTCCGCAGTAAAACTATTGTACGGCCACTTCTCCATGAATTATACTGTAGAAGTAGGGCTCAACAATTCAAATGGATTCCCTACTACTCTGCACTATGCGTGTGTTGCAGATGTCGACGACTGATCATTTACAGCACATGTAGGTGCCAGAGTTGTCAGAGATTCATCTATCCCCAGCACCGGCTGCGGTACAGAGATTGAAGATGAACGCTTTTCCGCAATTGGAGGCTATTAATTCTCAAATTCTGCAACGCAACCAGGACTTAAGACGAGTGACTGTGTGATCTCATACGGTTCACTCACAGGTTGCAGGGTGAGCAGTATTTTGTCCACGTCTGCCTGCTCGTAATTGCGTGATAATACCACATCGAAATCGTCCGCTGGAGGTGGTTTATCCAAAACCCGCAACGCCATTTCTCAGTCATCCTGGTCGAAACACTGCTCGCCTTCCACCAGACCACACTCGGTATCACCTTGATGGAGGGGATCCATCACCACCTGCGCGTAATACGTATGACGTCCGTCTTCCAGAAAACCCCTCAGGATGTGATTCTCATACCGCGGTAGTATCACAACGTGGATTACTATGTTCACTCGGACCTTGAAAAATTTTCTCAAAAATTGAATGAAAAACGTTGTTATTAGTGGGGGAAATACCTGTATTTAAAGAAACGAAAACAGTAGAAATTACTCGTACAACTGCTTCTACAGTACCAAACCGTACAACAATCATGAATTCTAGAGCAACTTTCCTATCATATTCATCAGCTGGAAACAAATTATCCCAGGTAAAAAACTATTGATGTGTTTCTAATGTTTTATTTGTTTCTTTTTTCAGGTTGATGAGGTCGCCCGGTTACCATCACCTGGGGCAATCCTCTACGCTACAGTAGATACACTAGGCGTATCCTAACGCAATTTTGATAATAATAATACACCTTTCCGTACGGATTGTCTACACCAACGCCAATGATTTTTCAAGGTCAAGCTCATCGTACATATTGTCTGCATCGAGGTATATTCCTCACGGTCAAGATCATCGTACAGACTGTCTAAGTACAAGGTCGAGGTCATTACACACATTATGCCAAAGTACAAGGCTTTCAAGGTGAAAGGGCCCACCGTGCACGTAACCTGCAGATATTCTTCAACATCACGTATGGAGGTCACTTTGAAGCACCCACTTTCACTTTTTCAAGGCCATCGTACACATTGCCTGCGTATATTCTTCAAGGTCACGTAGGGGGGCTAAATTGGAGGTAAAGGTATATAACGATGCTCTTCAAGGTCACGAGCGTTATACTGTTTGTGTTCATCGGTCAAAATCACTAAGCAGAGTCGAGATCATGTGCTAATTTTTAGAATTCTCAAGGTGACCTACATGGCGCATTCTTAGAAATATAATATTCAAGGTCAAGGTATGGGGGATTCTGCTTTTAAAGATTAATTTTCAAGGTCACCAGGTAAGTGTTGACTGAGTCAAGTTGTTGATTCGAGACAGATTGTTGTCTATACTAGTAGGTCAAAGTTAATCGACCTTTTCAAGGTCATCGGCTCCAAGGTCACGCCCCAAGCAAGTTGTTCCTCGTCAAGCTCCTGGATTTGTGCAGGACCCCCACCACTTCACACCGCTGAGAAACCTATTTTCAAGGTAAAAGGTAATCCATTGTTCAAGCAATTCTTAGAATTTGGCCTACTTATCGTCATAATTCCTAGAAATCACCTGCAGGGGCATCAAATAGGTTATTGTCTAGGTAAATGGCCAAAACGAATTGGTACCAATTTTCAAGGTCTCGTGCAGGAGCAAACAGTTCGTGGTAACAGGGTTTAAAGATGTTGTCTATGTTAATAAGTAGGTCAAGTGGTTCCTGTATTGACTCTTTAAGGTCAAAAATATCAGGAGCATCGTTTTACAATTCTACCTGCAGTAATATTACATTTCTTATAAATACGAGAAGGTTGTCTATGCCAGTAAGTAGGTGAAGGTTAAATGGTTGTGTCGTTGCAAATTTTCAAGGCCACCAATCAATTTGGCCAAGAACATGTGTTAACTTGCAGGGGTATCCCGACCTTACCCAACCTTATCCGATTGAAAATGTTCAAGGTCAAATTTTCATGCTCACCATTTTTTTTATTCGATTCATGTGTTTAAAAGTAGGTCAATGGTTTCTGGCCGATCTCAGGATGAGATACTTCCCCGAAAACTGGATCCCTTTCCCTATCACGGATAGCCGCTTCCCAAAACAGATAGCTGTTTCGTAACACAGCTAGCCGTTTCCCATCTGATTGGGAGCTGGATTCTGCATGTGGCTGATTTATGAAATCACTTGAAAGAAAATATAGTTGACTTTTACCTCTTTACCTGTAACCCCTATCAGCGCGCAATTTCATAAACCTTTACTACTGTTGTCTTACACAGTTTGTGTACAAAAAGTGTACACTCGTCAAAGTGCAATTACAGGTGGCTTGTGTATGAAAGAAACCACTTGTTTTAATTTTGGGTAAAGCTGGTTTCTATTCAACCTCTCTAACGTACTATCATTATTTTTTTAATGTAATCGGTTTTTTTATCGTCCTTTAACGTACACATCATCTGTTACCGATATTAGTTCACGAAGTATATGTGAAAAAAGATGTGTAGAGATACATCCAGATCCCCATTTGATGCATTGATGATTAATGGTTAACAAGGTGGTGTGTCGTTGAAATTCCACATCTAGGACGTGCTGCGGAAATGGTGGTTTGAACACAAAATGGGCAGCTTGATTTCCATTATGTATTGTTAGCTCTTTAGGAGTCAATACATGCTTTGCCGTTTTGAATCCCTGTCCATCAGCTATTACAATCATCGTCTATGTAGCGTGACCCCGTACCCAACTTTTAACTACTTATGAGTACTCGCAACCTGTACCCACAATTTTCAAAATCGCTTGGAATTAGGACACACTTTCAGAATTTTAAATGCACAAGAACGTATATGTACTTTAATTAAGCCGCACAACTCTAAGCAAAAGCTTCCCTTTGATGCTAGTGTCAGACATCTATTTATAACTAACAAATATAACTAATGTCTATTAAAAATTCCAATAATTGTTAGGTGACCTTGTTCGAATAAGATTAGGTGAGGTCGAGATACCCTTGCAGATTAACACATGACCTCGACTCAGCCAAATTGCTTGGTGGCCTTGAAAATCTTCTACCACACAACCATTTAACCTTCACCAACTTACTGTAATAGACAACAACCTCCTTCTTGTATTTCTAAAAGATCTACTATGCTTGCAGGTGAAATCGTAAAATGGCGACCCTGATATTTTTGACTTCGAAAAGTCAATACCTGAACCACTTGACCTACCTACAATCATAGACAACGACATTCTTAAACTCTGTTAACAAGAGCTGTTTGCTCCTGCAGGTGACCTTGAAGATTGATACCAATACGTTTTGGCCATTTACCTAGATAATAATCTATTTGATACCCTTGCGGGTGATTTCTAGGAATTATGACCCTGACTCGGCAAAACTCTAAGAATATCTTGAACAATGGATCACCTTTGCCCATGAAAATAGATTTCACACAGGTGTGAATGGTGGAGGTCCTGCGCAAAGCAAGGAGCTTATTTTTGACCTTGAAGACAGGAACAACTTGACTTAGCAGAGGTCAGTGAACTTTGCTGGGGGCGTGACCTTGAAACCGGTGACATTGAGAAGGTCGACGAGCTTTGATCTACTAGCATAGACAACAATCTGCCTCAACTGTAATACGATACTCTTGCAGGTGACCTTGAGAATTGATTTCTAAGAATTTTAATAACTAAACTAACATTTTACTCCGCCAAAAATTACTTGGTGCATTAATTAGGATTTTAACTTTTCTCTTGATGAAGTTAGACACGGTCACTGAAAATCCATGGAATTCACTCCTTGATAATCGAATTAATGCACTTAGCCACATAGTGGTTTCTAATAACATAAAACCTTGCAAATATATTTTTCCCATCACAACACACGTTTTAACGTGTAGTAACTAACTCCAATTCAATGAGGAATAAAAAATTACGTATTACCATACACTAAATTATGGTAAAACAAGTTAATGCTTTCATTATTTTCTACAAATACAAGCAGAATTTATTATGCATATAGTTGGAACTGTACTGAAATAACTATTTCCCACATTATTAAAGAGACAAATGTTTGCTGCCTTAAATATATGCGTTCATGTAGAGTAACAATAACTACATTAATTAACTGATCCGTCAATATTCATTTAACAGTCCAAAGTAGTTATAAATTCGAGTTAAATACTCTAATATTTCAAGTTTCCCAGTTCGTTGTTATATACGAGTATGTATATATATATATATATATATATATATATATATATATATATATATATATATATGGTATCTTAACGAGGAAAATTGACCCTCCCTCCAATCAGAAAACCGAAAAATATTTCTAAATCGTTTTGCCCCGCCGATTTTGTGCAGTCAAGGCAATTCGATAGGTCCACCCCCCCAGGCCTAGCAACCCCAGCTTTAAAACTTCAAATGCAGCTACCCCACTTACGATACATCATTTTCAAGTCCTTTTCATTGCGAATACAGCGATGCACTGTAAGCTTTTTTTTGTTTTTCTTCAGATTTTTTATTTGTGGCGTTTCGTACACTGATCGACATATCATTAAACAGTATCTAGTGTGGAACACCACACGACCTTCCAACCTAAAAAATAGAAATTAAAAGAAATGAAATAGTTTTAATAACATTTTTTTAAAGATAACTATGCAACATCCTTTACACGAAGTTAATAATCGTTTAAAACTTCAAAACAGACAGAGGTTAATATACATCTAGATGCTAACTTAAATTAAAAGAAACAATTTTCTTTAGGATAGCTATGAAAACACTTTTTTATACGTTCATAAGGAAAACAGGCAACACTGTAAAAACAAAAACAGTAATCTATGTCAGAGTGACGTTTAATACTTTGTCAGATGGAGATTCGTAGACATAAATACATGTTAACGTAAAAAAAATTTCAAAGCCGCCCGTTTTTACAGAAATGTCGACAATATATCTTCAGCATTTTCAATCATATTTATTTAATTTTTACATTTATTACACTTAAAAATTTTACAAAGAAAATTTACATAAGTTTAAATTTTATTTATAAGGTTAATCATTATTCAGATAATGAAGAAAATAACTAACACTTAAATTCTACCTTGGGAATTTTTTTGCCGCTAGATTACACGTGGTATCACAAAATTGCATAGAACATAATTGCAAGGTAACAGGTTATGAGGTTGTGTGTAGTACATAAAAAACTTAAAAAAAACAGGGTATTTGTATGTAAATTGCAACACGTACGTTGGTTTGTTTTCGCAAATAATCCTGTCAGACCGATTTCTAAAAAAGATACATTACTGAATTCGCAATGTAACCGGACTTAATGATGTGTCACAAGTGGGTTGGTTTGACTGTACAAAAAGCTCCCCCCAAGCACAAAAATCGACGGGGTGTCGGCGAATCTGGAGATATTTTTAAAAACCCTGCCCACGTATATGACCCTGTATAGAAAATAAGAAATGTAAGTATTCTTAAACTGACATTTGAATCTGAATAATTTAGATTAAAATAAATCAAATATCTCTAAAATCCCTCAATAAATAAAAAAAGTTACGGCTTTGTAAGACTAATCGACATTTAGGGTGTCTCGTTTCAAATACGGGTGTGCATACATCAGTACTAATAAAAATACATACTAATTAAGTTTAAATCAAGTGAGATTTGCTCTCTCTCTATAGCGTAGTTGGTAACGCAGTTCTCTCGGAAAAAGCAAGTCAAGGGTTCAAGTATCACTCGAGTGTGCATGTATTTTTGTGTTTTTAAAATTAAATTTACTCACACACCCGCACGCACGCACGCACGCACCCGCACCCCCCCCCCCCACATACACGCATGCACGCACGCACGCACGCGCTCACTCACGTACGCATGCACGCACGCACGCACTCGCACGCACACACGCACGCACACGCACACGCAATCGCGCACGCGCACGCACACGCGCACGCACACGCACACGCACACGCACACGCACGCGCACGCGCACGCACACACACACACGCAGACGCAGACGCAGACGCAGACGCAGACGCAGACGCAGACGCACACGCACACGCACACGCACACAGCACACACGCACACACGCACACGACACACACACGACACACGCACACACACACACACACACACACCACACAGCACACACGACACACCACACGCACACACGACACACGCACACACACACCACACACACACACACACACACGCACACACACACACGCACACACGACACACGCACACACGCACACACGCACACACGCACACACGCACACACGCACACACGCACACACACACACATATTTAGCCGCCCAATATATCCATGCCATTTTCCAAAGGGAAGAATGTAACTCAATATAAGTAGACGACCTAACTAGTGAATGCCGAATTTATTCGTGATTTCGAAATTCCGTAATGTATACGATGCGGATACTGTTTGTTAATGTTAATAATAAAAAAATCCAATTAGAGACAGCTATAGTATTTGCATACCTTGTACTGGAACTACAACTTTGAAATACTTGCCTTTAGAAAACAGGCACCTAGTATATATATATATATATATATATATATATATATATATATATATATATATATATATATATATATATATATATGTTGAGATGTTCAGAAAGAAGTAAAAGAAGGATCGGACAGTTTAAATGACAATTTAGTAATAAAAAGGGGTGATTTCAAGCTCGATACATGTGCGAGACATTGTTTTATAGAAATCTGGTTCACGATGTGTTTAAAATAAATTTGTTTTGTATAAAATAGTCTGAATATTATTTACATAGTTTGGTTTCATCATAAAAAGCATTGTGATACCAACAAAAATGTCAAGAATGTTAAATACACCTATTTTCGTAAAGTCAATTTAGTATTTCATTTATTTCAATAAAAGTCAATTTTTCGAAGGTATTTTGGCAAGTGAACACTTTACAGGTGTTTAAACATAAATTGTATAGTTAGGATTATGTTAGGGATATTGTATAAATAGTTTTAGAATTCAGGAAATGTAAAAATTTCATAAAAGGGTTATAATATGGACATTTTAGACATTTTTCTCACATATTTCTGGAAGCAACTCTGTGACAAACATTGTGGTATAAGTTTAACAGCAAGAACAATGCATAGAACAATTTAGCATAAAGACATTTATAGTGATATACAGTTTTATAATAAAAATTTCAATAAGTGTGTTAGACGAAGGGACTTTTTTAATGCAACAATAGATGACTTAATGCATTAGAAATGAATAGTGAAAATATTAAAGACAAGTATTACAAACCTCTAACATAACATTTTGAGTGTTGAAAACATTTTTAAATATGAGTTATTTCCAATTTTAGATTTAAGTTTGGTTAGGTTATAATTTCTAGGTTTTTTCCATAATTTTATAGTTTTTTCATATTATTCAGCTTAAATTATGCTCTTAAAGCAATCAATAGGAGTTATTTCTCAGTATCTCACAGTTTTTATAAGGATACAATGCGTTTCACCGCCAAATTGTGTTAAATATGAGGTGAATTTTGAATATTTTTACATAAACTTAAAATTTCTTTAAATTTGAGATTTCTAACACTAAAAGTATGTTTTCTTATGTAAAATGTTCTCAGAATTCCGTTTATGTAATTAGATTAAGTGTAGCTTGTAAGTTTAGATAGTTATAAGCAAATTCAGTTTAGATTAAGTGATTTCGTATATTATTTTTAGGAACCATAGCTTGTTAGGTATCTTTTGTTCGAAATTTTATGTAGTTTTCATTTTTGTTGTTAGTTTTTAAATTCGTTAATGTATAAGAAAGTTATGGCCAAATTTCCATTTTAGTCCAAATTTGTAAATGTTTCAACCAATCAGAGCCTTAGTTACTTAGGTAATATGGCTGAAAAAAAATTGAATTTTAGTAACAACCAAAAAGGTATAAAAGGAATTGCCCTGGAAGTCCAGATCTCTCTAGTTTTTGTTAAAATTTAAAATAAGGTTAAAGCAGTGTTGTGCATTTGTGAAAAAAGTAAGTTTTCATAACCTAATTTAATCATCGTGAAGAAAGTTATAATTTACGAAGAAAATAATTCGAGAGCAATTGTTTTTATACCGGCGATTAAAATAAAATAGTTCGGCCTCCGATACCTGCTAGTTTTCGGAAAATATTGTACGAGTTAATTTGTGTTACGAATTTGTTAAGAGTTTTCGTGTTATCGTATTTGATTTAGTTCCGTTTTACCAAATTAAAATCACATTTATTTGGGTATTGGTGTTTTATTTCTGGGTACAATTTTTTCTAAATAAAATAAATTTGATCCGGCATCTAAAAAAATAAAGTGATATAACAAAATTTTGGACAACATTTAAACATTTCTTTTTAAACGATAACAATCAATAAATTTTTAATCTATTTAAATAAAGAAAGTTTTACCAAATTAAAATAAGTGACTGGAGTGTGGCCGATTTGGAAAGAAAACATTATCATTATTTTTTGGAAGTTGCTGTCATCGACAATCCTAGTACTGGTCAGCTGCATATGGGTGTAGGGTAACAGCCAGAATCGAGTGGAAAGTGCCTGTATCAATTTGGAACAGTTCGAAGACATCAATTTGCATTGAGGACAGTATATGTGAGTCAATTTTTATATATAACCCTATTTATTGTGGACATTTGTTTGGTAAATTTCCTGAAAATTTTTATATATTAGGTACATGTATTGGTATAGAATTTCAAACAATTACTTGTATAAATACCTGTAAAGCAAACAAAATTTTAAATTATTTTCTTTGTGGACGTAAACAGTTAATTTCTAAATTATTATTTGACAATTTTGACATTATTAAATTCATTCAATTACATTACAACGCATGCGTTGGAAATAAGTTATATTCAGAATAATTTTTATACATTTGTAATAATTTTATAAAGTATAAATCTTATACACACATTCAGTTTAAATATAAATTTAATTTTCCAAACTAAATACATTTGATCCCTATCCCCAAATTGAGATTGAGCTAGTCCGGTGCACAGTTAAAATTATTAATCATATAATTAACATCTCAACATTTAAATTTATTATCCAACTAAATATACCTATCCCCTCATTATAGTTAATAATAATATAGCCCCATATTCGATTATTTATTCAAAGTAAACATTACAATATATATATATATATATATATATATATATATATATACCTAAGAAAGTAAGTAAGTATTATCTATATTGCCTAGGTAATGATATAACAACCAAATCACTGGATATAGTATGTTCATGCGTACTTAATATAATATGAAATTAACATAAAATTCACTCACGAAATACAAGGTATCGCTGTAAATAATTTATTTTTTATTTTTATTATTCATTAAGTGGAATCATATAATGTTCCCATACAAATGAAAAACAGGAATCACAAAAAATGTACTATTTCTAGACTAATCAATGTTTTTCTTAACGAACGAATAATTCATGTGAATATCTACATGTTTACATTTGGTATGAAAATAACAATTTTGTTTAACTGAAATATGGTAAGACATTAAATAGTATAATTATCTTGTTTTTAAAACAAAAAACTGAAATTTTCCATATTGGTTTTTATTAAAGTACTCAACTAATAACAGAAATTTGGTCTTAAGAGTTAGTACATTATTAAGGTACTTTTTCAAGGGTAATCAAAGTATGACACTAGGATTTTTGTACATCTTTCTTGAAAATAACATCAAATTTGTTTTATCTTATTGATCGTTGCAGGGTTAGTATTAAATAAAGTCCTTGCCACGAGTGTTTACGGCTATGTCATTAATTTATGAACATAGCTATCCAATTTGTTTATACTGCCTTCTCATATAAAACAGTTAATTAAATAAGGATTGTGAATATTCGTAGTGCATTTGACGAAATCGACATACGGTATTGAATAAGCAAATGTAGTAGAAAGAGTACACCCAATTTGTTTCATATGGATATGAATTTAATTGTCATTTGACTAATACTATATAACCTCCAATTGTTTGTTTATCCTTTGAGTGTTTCTTCATTTCCTACATTTACTTCTTTTAATCATCGTTTATTACACACTTTAAAGAATATGAGGGTCTCCTGATACCAATATCTGCTGTCCGAGAAGTAAGTATGGCATTATGTGTTTATATCTTAATTCATTACAATCACGAAATCACAGCGTGTACCAATCGCCTTGGGTGTGTCTGAGAATATGGTGAAAAACATCAAGTCTCGAGCTGCATCTAACCCTGTTTTAGCAAGTCCGGGTAAAAAATGACCACACAAGAAAACAAAATCTGACGATCTACCTGAAACATCAAAAATGGGCGTAAGGAAAACGTTATACAGTATGTATGCACAAAGTGAGCAATATTACAATACAATCTTTTCACATATTTCACATACTAATTTATTTACAGAAAAAAATGTTACAGTTGCAAGTTTAAATGCAGAAATTCGTAACAGTCACATAGTAATAAGTAACAGAAATCTTCATCGTGCAATACAGTCGCTAGGATTCAAATTCAAAAAGACTCTAACCGTAGAGCTTTATTGGAAAAAAGTTGTATCACAGAAATACGAATTAAATTTCTTACAACACATTAAAGAGATCAATTCACCTAATAGTCGGCAAGTAGTATTTATGGATGAAACGTGGATCTACTTCTAAAGAAATCCAGGAAAATTGTGACCATATGAACACATTAGGGGTGTACGAAAATCTCAAGGCTACGATGACAAGAAATTTATTGTTACTCACGCCGGATCCGCCAGAGGATTTGTACAAGGTGCTGCTCTGTTATTTGCATCAAGCGCGTTAAGGGATAATTATCATGGTGAAATGAATGGAGATATGTTCAAAAAATGGCTTATTGAACATTTGCCAACACATTTAGAAGAGGCTTCGCTAATTACAATTGATAATGTACCATTCAATGTGTAGTTGAAAAGCTATCAACTTCATCCTGGACAAAAGGTAATATGGTTTCGTGGTTAACACAGAACCACATCAGTCAAGTTACCACACTCTTCAAAACCGAGCTGTATGGTCTAATTAAGTCACTTCAAATTCAAAAAATGGTACGGGGTACATAAAATAGTAAGAAGCTACGGACACGAAATATTAAGATTATCACCATATCAATAAAATACTTATCTTTTTTGGGATTTTTTAATGGTGTACTTGAAATTATACAATCTAAACGTTTCGATAACACTTACAGTTACCTTCGTCAGTAGTAATGTTTGTTAAAAATTGTTAAAGATGTAGTAAACAATTTTGTCAAATTTGAAAAATTGAAATATTTTATTATGAGTGTTAATGGTGAAAGTTTACATTTTCATATCACCATATCACTATGAGTTTAATGCGATAAAATTCAACGATTCAAAGCTTTACAGCATTGTGATGAAACCGTATGGGATAATTGTGTGCGGCATACTGAAGAAACAATAAATCAATGGTATAAACGGGAACAAATGTTGGATATCACATCCATTTTGTGTATTAATGTTAGCATCTTATTGTGGGCCATCATCGCTACTGAATTGGTATCAACAATAACAAATTATTATTATGAAACGCAGCAGCTTGCGACAGTTGTTTCGTGCAAATTGTATAACCTATACGTTGAATCTCTAATCAATTGTATGATTGTTTATCAGCAACATACAACACAACCATTGCCATGCTTTTAAAATTCCGCTGCAATTATTGAATGGTTTGTTGAAAATTGCGTCTGTAGGTTATAACCTATACAACCTTCAGGCTGTAAAAATATATGATATCGTTTTTCAACCGTTATCATTGCGATAATCAACGTTCTCTAATTTTTACAAAATAAATCAAAATAAATATATAATTGGTTTTTGGAACACTTCAGCTTTAAATTCTGCTATCTCGGGGTATATTTTCTAAGTAGAAATATTTACAAAATATGTTCAACTAGTTCACCATTTTGTTCCAAACAAAAATTACACCTTGTAACAGTGGATATCAGAGCATTTTGTAACATTTGTGGAGAAATCGTTCCAAATGTTTCTATAACAAATCTTCTTAGATCTTCGATCATTATTAAATGTATGAAAAACATTTTCTTTCAGGTAAGCCAAAAAAAAGTCTAATGGGGTTATATCTGGAGATCTTTCCGGCTATGCAACCGCGCCGTGTGTGCCAATCCACTGGTTGTTGAATTGTCGATTCAGGTATTCTCGAACAACCCGCTCCATCTTGCTGGAACCAACACATCTGTCTTTCAGCTAACGGTATACCATTAAAAAAAACTTATTTTCTATCTTGATTCCCTTTTCATATATGGATTTTGATTTGATGGGGTAAATTTTCATTAATTACGCAGTACCGAGTAAACCATTCGCCAAAGGTTTCCTCCGTTCCATATCTCCTAGGTGAAGGGCTTAGGTAATGCGGTATTTATATGGGTGGTAGCGGTGTTCTTTAGAATTAATTGAATGAACTGTAGATCTTTGTACACCAGTAGTATTTTCAATTTGTTGAGTTGATGTTGATGGATTTTCAATAACTGTTATCAAAACCGTATTTTATATTAAGGATTTTGTACTTTTTTGCGGTAGCTGTCGAACAGATTTCTTGAAGCATCCGAAGAGCTCCAAATTATTACATAGCCATCTGCAAACCATGTAGCAAGACTACCTTCTTTCTGGGTATTTGTTACGGTACATTCGATCAGCTTCTACAGAAATTCTTTGCGATAAAATGTAACATGATATGTGAAACTGTTCACTAAAGTTTCCATCAAAAACCCTCGGCACGAACACCCGAGAGCATTTGTGACGAGTGGAATGAATGAAATTTTATTTTTAGATATGTCATAATCTCACAGCCAGCTACGAAATCTTAATTGCAAAGCTACCTATTCAGAGTTAAAAAAATGCGGTGTTAATAAAATGAAACGACATAAATACACCTGTGTGATGATACATTGTTGAAAAGAGGAAGAAAAATGGGTTCATAATTTTTACTAAGCCTGGCAACACCCATAAGAACAAACAAAATTGATGTTATTCTCAAGAAAAGTTGAAGATCTACAAAAATCCTAGTGTTATATTTTGATTACTCTAGAAAAAGTGTTTTAATAATGTGCTATGCTTAAGACCATATTTCTACTACTAGCCGAGTAAATAAATAAATACTAAAATCGATAATTTCAGTTTTTGTTAATATCAAGTAAGCCATGTAAGTACATGAAATATAATTTCTATAGTTTGACCAAAGTAGTGGCTCTTCAAATCAGCGAGATCCCCATGCTAGGCATTTGTATCCTGGACCCGCTGTATATACAGGGTTCCTCAGCGAGACCGTGCATTAAGTTTATGGGGTTGTGACCAAAATAGAAACTTGAACTTGAACTAAAACATTTTCAAACTCCTACCACTTTCGGTTATACCGGAAGTCGCGATCCACTTTGTAATTTTCAGTGGAGCACCTATCTGTTACGGTTTTTGAGATAAAAATTATTTTCCGAAATCTTGTAACTCCTATTTGGATTTTGATAGAAACTTAAAGTCGAATTAAGTTTGTAGTCTAAAGATGCCTTTATGGTATACATTTTTTAAAATAAAAATTTTTGCCCGACAATAATGCTTAAATTTATACTTTTCAGCCAGAGCAGAGAACGTAAAAAAATCAATTTTTTTAAGTGGAATACCCTATTTTTTGTTACGTAATCGAATTGGTGGTAAGATTTGCTACAATGTGATATGACATGTTATACCTAAATCAAACTTTTCTGGAGTTATTTCCAAAAAACGGAAAATCTTAATTCCTTAGCCATTATTTCGAGAATTCTATGAATGGTTACTATGGATAGGAGAAGTAATTTTTAAAATGTCGTGAACTGAAAACTAGTTTTGCTGGCGAAAGTAACTCTAAATCTTTGATTGAGCTAGTACGCGTTAGAAGCCGGGGAACCAAAATATAGTCATATATAATGTGTTTCACTTTACGCGTGATAGACGGAATGCTGCTTTCGACAACGTTTAGGGGTACGTAACTTAAGACACCATTATTCAACCAAATCAATGCAGTTCTGCAGTTTACCACAATCACTTAAAGGGAGCATAGATTAAAGAACCAAGATTGATGATATTAGACAAGTAGTTGAACAACAGTGTCCCTAGGTTCGAGCCTTGAGGAACACCCGAAGTTCCTGTATAAGGTGCAGATTTAAATCCGTTATATACTACATATTGAAATCGTGAAGTGACATAAGATGTGAGCAAATTGATCAAAAATGAATCAAACCTGTAACAGTCGAGTTTATAAAGTAATAATGAATAATTAATGCGATCAGATGCATTAGTTATACCCTTATAAATGGTATCGACTTGTTTGATTTTATATAGACTTTCAGAGAAAATTGGGGCCAAAACAGCTAAGTTGGTTGTAGTTGACCTTTTTTCTATAAAACCATGCTGAATATCACTGATATAATGCGAGGTATGTGGATAAATTATGTTATTGAGTATTACTCCAAATATTTTATCAAACTTTGAAAGTAAAGCAATTGGTATATAATGCACTAAATTTTTTGGATCTCCATCATTAAGTGTAGGTGCAATTTTTGAGATATCAGGGAAGGTTTCCGTTCTTATACATTAATTGGAGAGATATCTCAATGACTTAAGAAATATACTACAGTTATCCTTTATTAGCAGGCAAGAAACTAGGTACATATAAGCCAACAGGCATGTTGGACCGTTTATGAATAGCATTTTTTATCATAGTGGCATCAACATGATTTATAGTGATAGATGTATAAGATTTTGCAATAAACTTTAGATTAGAATGATTAATACGGCGTTAAGGATCAAACAAACAAACATTAACTGTGCTCTCGGGATGTGCATATATGACATCGTTTTAATATCATTCACCGGGTATTCGATATCATTCACCGGGTATTATTGAGTTTCCTCGCTTGGATTGCACAAAACTCTAAAATGTTTTGGTATCAGTGCAGTTGGAGTTTGGAACTTCAATTAAATAATTCCTGTAACCTAATTTACCAATAGATTTGATATGACGTCGAAGACTTTTATATACCAAGAGATAACTGTTTAATTTAGATGTTCTAAAAGTGTTTAATGCTAAACATTTCACATAGATAGTTTTAATAATTTCAGAGTTATACCACGGCGGGTTGATACTATGAATTGGGACAAATTGGTTAAAAGTATCATAAACAATATTATGAAAGTATTTGCACGCGAGTTCATATTGTCAAAACTTCCCAGTGAATCCCAGTTTGTTAGTAAGTACAGTATAAAGACATAGTAAATTAGTTTACGAAAACTGTAGGAGACACTTTAAGTTTGGAATAGAATTAATGGATGAGATTTTTATTCTGGGCACCACAGACAACGCAGGGTGATGTTGATCCTCAGCAACAAGTCGTTCAATATCATGTTCCACATTAAGACGTATTGTAAAAGTTCCAATCTAAAAGCCTTCCATTATTATTTACAACATTGTTATGCATTAATTTGTGAGAAATGTTTAATAATGCATGGGAGTAATTATTACTCCCAGTATCCACAAAATGGAAGCGTAAAGGTCTCCAAGAATTAGAGTACACTTATCATGAATTAAATAACTATCTAATGGATGAACGTAAACTACATGTAAATCTACAATAATAATTCTTAATTCCCATTTACAATCTGCAAAGTCAATAGAAGGCACTACATTTAGAATTTCATGCATATCTATTAACTTAATTTTAATATGGTTATTAATGGCAATTAAAACTCCGCCACCATTCAGAAAATCTTCTGTTATATCGGTACATTACGTAATTGCCTGAGAAAAGATCAGAAGTACAGTAATTATCCAGCAACCAAGTTTCTGTTAAACCTGTAATGCAGTACTCACTGACAGAAACAGATATAAAAAATTCATGCGTTTTGATCAAAGACCGCGTACATTTTTGGAAGTAGCGAGATATTGGGAAACTGTTGGGCATCTTCACTTTTCCGATATAATCGTAGGAACGCCATGAATGTATTTAATTATCTCACAGAATATCCTATATATCTCGGGAAGTATTCACTTTATGGAAATTTTTTTTAATAAGACTTGTTTGGTGGTTTTCCATCACATGGCAATACGCAGTTATCATGTTTTAAAACAAAAGCGCCGCAGAAAGTATTACATTTTTTTTAATGACGAGTTATCCCTATATAGCCCATGTATCATGGATCTGTTCCCTGTAGACAGTCTATGTAAAATATTAATTACGTAAAACAGACTTTGAGAAAAAACCCTTACAGGTTTATTTCAGAAATGCTCATTAACCCATGACTGTTTTACGAGGTTTGATTTCTAACCAACCTCCGATTACTAAATTAAAATTAATTTTATATCATTTTTCAATAAAATCCCTTTTAGTACTGATACACTTCTCCCACCGGTGCTCCAGCATTATGACAGCGTTCTCGAAGAAGGATTCTCCAACCTCTGCAAACCACTGGTTTACAACGTCTGTGAGCTCTTTGTAGCATGAACATTGTTTCCCTCGCAGGTGTTCTTTGATTTTGGGGAACAGTCTATAATCGCTGTGAGCCATATCTAGCGGATATGGCGGATACTCAAGCAGTTTGAAAACTGCGCTACATATGGCAGCAATAGCAACACAAGAAGTATGGGTAAGCGCATTGTCCTGGTGACAGAGCACACTGCGCCTTAATTTGTCACGACATTTTTTTTTGATAGCTATGGGTAATTTTGATATTAAACTAACGTAATAGTTGCCTGTGATTGTAGCTACTGTTTGTAAAGAATCAATGAGTGTTACCCCTTGGGTATACCAAAAAATGGAAGCCATTACTTTTCCGACTGAACTGTCGAGCATGTGGAGAACCACTATGGTTCCACTGTCTATATTGCGTCAAAAGTAATTTACAAATCACAACTTGGCCTCGTCTTTAAGTTTCAGTTAATATTCGTGGAACCAACCTTGCGGTCAATTTTCCTATGTCCATGTGTTCTCGTGATATGTTACGAACAGAGTGATAGGAAATGCCAATTTTCTCTACTATTTCCCTCACAGTGACTCCTCTGATTTGCAGTACTAGATCATGGAATTTATGAATGGTTTTGGAGCTGTAACGCTTACTGGTGAACCACCAGCATGTTCATTTTCGCAAGCTGTTCTTCTACGCTTAAATTCACGGCACCATCGTTTCAAAAAATCACACTCTCCTACAGTTTTTACCAGGTTTTCATAGATTTGGGTGGGAGTCATGCTCTTTTTGAAGAGGTACTTAGTTACCGTTCTTTGTTCGTCGATACGCTCTATTTTTGCAATACTACGACACTTTGTTTGAAACAAACAACTGTTGTGACAAATGCAGACTTGATTTTGCACATGCGCTGTAAGCAAATATCGGTAATGAAAACACTGTGGCATGACGTTTGCGTCCATTACAAATGAGTCAGGAGTGGAGCACATGAATCAACCCTCGTATATACCTTGTTGAAACGGAACCTGGACATTCCTCCGAAATCTCAAAACTTTGATTCTGTGCTTTAATTGTCCAGAACGCTGACTACGCCTATTTTGCCGAATTTTAGCAGTGACCCATTATGCCGTCAAATACCAACACGCCAAACGAGATTTAAGGTATTTCGCTGAATTCTCAAAACGGCGGCAATGTATCTTAAAAGTCAAAAACGCCGAACGTGATCAAAACGCCGGCGGCCATTTTGCTTACGAATTTCAATGTTGGACCTTATTCCGAATTTTAATATTGGACCACTACGCCAACAATATCCAAATAACCAAAACGCCGAATATCTAAAACGGGCACACGATAATCTCATACATCCAAAGCGTCGAAACTTAATAATACAGTACTCGATACACTCATCAATTTTTTTATAGTAAATCTGACAAAAAATTTAAAATTGTGATTTAAGAAGGTGTATTTCATTAACTTATGTATATATATCATTTAGTTTAATATATTTTAGGTTATATCCAAGTGTTTATCTGTGTAATGGTGTGGATTGCGTGCAAATGCGGTAGGAAAAATATTATAAACCAGTACATTTGTTCGAAGCTTTTCCATCGGCAGGGATTAATTTTCTTTTTATTTTAGGATCGGTTAGTTAACTGATACACGTGAATACAAATCGATCAATCCATTTCTAATTGTAAAATAAATACTACTTCCTATATTTTACTTTTACACTACAAAAGTGTAATTTTTTATAACTTTGCGGTGTAATTGGTAATGTACGAGGTGTTTGATGAAAGTGCGACATCTCAATAAAACACAGGTTTAGCGTAAATTGTTTCTTATTAGTTTTAAACATAATTCCCTTTTTGTTAGTGTTGAACATAATTTAGAGCTTTACACAGGTACTCCAACGACATTCCAATTTCTTTAAGCTGTGCGAAGAATATTATTGGGCAACCTGTTAAAATACTACTCCGATGTAGCAATAACCCCTTTATATGTTGTAACAAGCTTTTTACGTTGGTGATAAAATTTACGTTCATTTAGGCAACTTAACATGCATTTCGTTCAACGTGTGTTGCATATCTGGTTTCGTAAAAACATGCATTTAACTATTTTAGTTAGAACTTGTACGCATATAGCGTTAGTACATCTGTTTCAGAGAAGTTCTTGCGCAAAGACTACTGTAGCGGTTCTTGTTGATGAGATTTGAAGGTGGACGTAAGTATCCATTTTTGCTGTTAAATAATTTTTATAAAAAGTCCTATAAATTGTATGGCACTTTTTATTTGTTAATATTTACTTTAAGTTCACCTTTACTGATACTTTTCACACGTACACGTGGTGTCCAGAAACTCTAAGGACAAACTTTGCGTAGTGATTCTAGACCCAAAGATACGAAAAAAACTTCATGTAAACTCAGGTCCGGGAACGCTTCGTTTAGGACCTACAGCGTCTAAAAGAATTTTATTTTCCTCGGTTGATCTGGCATCGACCAAGTACACCTTTTTTGCTTAGAACTGAAAAGGGAACAAACTAATTCAAACGGAACGTCAATATACCGGGTGGTAAAAAAGTTAAGGCCAATTAACTTTTAGCATACCACTGTAGATGCCTGCGATACCTTCAGAAATAATGTGGGAATATGTTCAGGGATTCGCCGCTCATTATCAAAACAAGTGAGATTATGTATCGAAACAAATGGTCATCATGTGGAACACCTTTTGTAACATTTATTTTTTTAGTTTTATTATTTATTTCTTCATTTTCGTTCTTAAATTCAAAGTTAAAATAAAAATACAAACATACGTTACTTTTATTTCTTATTCCAATTGGCTAAGGATTATAGGAAATTAAATTGAACTGTTCATCAACCAATATCTCGAAAACGGTTGATCTGAGAGGCATCTACGAGGTATCCCTTTTTTGCTTAGAACTGAAAGGGGAACAAATTAATTCAAACGGAACGTCAATACACCGGGTGGTAAAAAAGTTAAGGCCAATTAACTTTTAGCATACCACTGTAGATGGTGCCCTCTGCAGGCAGCATCGAAATCAATAAAATATGTAAGTTTTTCGACCACAAAAACCACCGTGCTCCAGATTTCAGGAACATATTCAAATTTTTTCCCAAAACATCGTCATAAAACCGAGGAAAATAAAATTCTTTCACACCCTGTAGGTCCTAAACGAAGCGTTTCCGGACCTGGGTTTGAACTTTTTTTCTTATTTTTGGGTCTAGAATCACTACGCAAAGTTTGTCCGTAGAGTTTCTGGACACCCCGTATACATCTACGCAATTAATTATTTTACTGTTAAACCGATTTACGGTATCCGTACGATTAATCAAGTGTGAAGTATATTCATTTGGGAAATACAAAGCATTCAAATCCAGATTTATTTCAACCTGATGTAATATTACGCATCAATTTTTCAAACGCTGACTTAGCATGCAACATTTCCTTATCTACAGTGTGTCCAATAATAAGGTATTCTTACTCCATTAATTTGGATTGTAGACCTTTTATTAAGGTAACAATTTTTAACGAAAATTTTGTCGCTTTAGACAGTGTAGCTACTATTACAATCCTAGGTAAGCCCGCAATGTTTTTAATTGACAAATATGATTTGAAATTAAATAAGAATTCACCTTTTTCATCATTAATTATTGCCGATGGTTCTTTACAATCCATTTTGGGAAATATTGACTTATCTTTGACCTTTAATAATATTACAAGAACAATTTCAATTATTGTTTCTGAATATATTACCACTGCACTTACTTTGAAATGGACTTTTCAATTATATATATATATATATATATATATATATATATATATATATATATATATATATATATACAGGGTGTCTCAGAAACATGTTGCCAAACTTTAGGGGTTATAAAGGCCGATGAATTAAGTACTTTTGCCTTATAAACGTATGTCCGGAAATGAGTCGTTAAGGCACTAGACGAAGAAGTGTTAAAAATTGCAGAATGTTCGCATTTACGACTTTTTCTATTTTTTAATATTTATTAAATAAGAAAACAATAAAACATTATATTAGTTGTTCAAAATTGCGGCCATCGACACGATTTTGGTTGCTCCAAATATGAGTATTGCGGTCTTTGAAGTAACTGTCTCTAGTAAAACAAGCTTCATTGATAAGCTTTTTAAATTTTGTTTTTCTTCCATCTCCACTGATCGAGTCGTTCTTTGCTGACTTGTACCTACATTTGGTTTAAAATTTCCTTTTCCATTTCCTCAAAACTGAAATGTTTCATAGCAAAAGAACTTTTTCTTCAATTATCAAAATTGTTCAAATTTTGAATGACGTTTTGAATGTCACTTTGCTTTTGTAAATTTCAAATAGTTGTTATTTTAAAGTGATAATTTAAGTAAAGAAGAATTCTTTTACTATGGAACATTTTAGTTTTGAGGAAATGGCTGATATGCATCTGATTTATGGAGAAGCAAGATGCAATAGCAGGAAGCTGCACGGATCTACGCTGGTCGGTTTCCCAATCGTCGCCATCCATCTCGCAGATTATTCGTTTCATTACACCTTCGTTTAAGAGAAAAGGAAATTTTAAACGAAATGGAGGTACGGGTCAGCAAAGAACGGCTCGTTCGGTGGAGATGGAAGAAGAAGTATTGCGACGAGTGGAAGAAAACCCTCCACTAGTGTGCGAGCAATAGCAAATCAAACTGGAAATACAAGGGCATCAGTATGGCGTGTACTTCATGAACAATTGCTATACCCTTATCATCTTCAAAAGTACACAGTTTGACCCAACGGGATTACGGTCCAAGAGTAAACTTTTGTCGCTGGTATTTGGAAAATGCGCTCGACAGTTCGATTTTAGCTCAGTTATTCTATTTAGCGATGAAGCTTGCTTTACTAGAGAAGGTTACTTCAATAGCCGTAATAGTCACATTTGGAGCGACCAAAATCCTCATGGAACATTTCAGAAGTCTAACCAGTATCAGTTCTCTATTAACGTGTGGGCTGGCATAGTAGGAGATCATATTATTGGACCGTACCTACTACCTCCACGTTTAAATGGTCAAATCTACCTAACATTCCTACAAGAAGTTCTCCCTGAGTTGCTTGAAAATGTTCCATTGGACATTCGTCGTAGAATGTGGTATCACGACGGAGCTCCGGCGCATTTTACTCGCAACGTGCGGGACCACCTAACTTTACAATTTCCTGAGAGGTGGATTGGACGAGGTGGACCTGTTAACTGGCCAGCCCGAAGCCCAGATCTGACACCTGTCGATTTTTTCTTCTGGAGTTACCTCAAATCATTAGTGTATGAAACACCTGTAACTACAGAAGAAGAATTGATTGGAAGGGTAATGGCTGCGAGTCAAGTTGTTCAGGAAGATCCGCACATCCTTTATCGAGTTCGCCAATCAATGGTTCGACATACGACCGCATGTCAGCAAGTCGATGGCCGCAATTTTGAACAACTAATATAATGTTTTATTGTTTTTCTTATTTAATAAATATTAAAATACAAAAGTCGTAAATGCGAACATTCTGCAATTTTTAACACTTCTTCGTCTAGTGCCTTAACGACTCATTTCCGGACATACGTTTATAAGGCAAAAGTACTTAATTCATCGGCCTTTATAACCCCTATAGTTTGGCAACATGTTTCTGAGACACCTGTATATATATATATATATATATATATATATATATATATATATATATATATATATATATATATATATATATATATATATATATATATATACAGGGTGTTTCATTAAGGCTGGCCACCGGCCATATTTCAAAAACTAGAGGACATAAAAAGTGGAGAAAAAAAATTCATTATAAAAGTCGCCACGAGAAAATCCTGGAAATTATTTTTGAGTTCCGTAATTCATCGCAAGGGGGCGCAATTGAAAATTAAAAAATAAAATTATAAATTTCTCCGAAAATTCCCACATTAAGGCATACCTTTGGTAACATCGTTAGAAAGCTTAGACAATTCTGCATCATTTTGGTCTAAGGCTCATTGGCGTACCGACCTTAATAAGAGTGGGGGAAGCTATTGTATGTGTAATGATTTAAATCGCTGTTATTTTTAAACGACTTATCCGATTGTAGTAAACCTAGGCTTGTTTAGAAGAAAAAGGTAGGTACTTTTAACTGTCGCATCCATTGGTACGCGATAGCTCATAATAAAATTGTTAGAGGGCGCAATTTGTAATAATACCAGTATTTTTATTTTATTCAGAAAAATTAAATCATACGGTATAATTATGACATCATAAGCGGAAAGTAGCTTAAATTTGTAACAAAAACGTAAATAACGCAATTTGATATCTTTATTTGTTCCAGAGTTATGGCGAAAAGAAGACTTTTAACCGTTTAATTTAATAATTGATTGTTGCTATGGTTTCTTAAGGTGTATAGGTTGGATTAGTAATGAGGAATCTGCATTTATCATAGTCTGTGCCTCCCTTCACACTCTATCTAGGCTTAGGACTAGTCCAAACTAATAAAATTGCAAAATTTGGAGCGTGTTTAGAGGCCAACGGGCCACAACAACGATATCAAAGTAATGATTGATTTTTGTTTAAGAAACTTTTCAATAGAATGGTACAAAATCATGAACAACTGTTAAAAAACTAGTGAAAATCTATAAATGTTCAAATTGACGGCCGTTTTGTAAAAAACAACTATTAATTCTTCTTCTGTACTTTTATAACATCATATAAAACTTCTAAGGCATAATTCTAATGTGGTGTGTTTTAAAATAATAAGCTAATTTGCTGCGGAACAAAGTCGGCTCGTTTCCATGGAGGTAAATAAATTGAAATAGTTGTCAACTTACTTAATTTTGATTGATGTTGTGTTGTAAAAATTTTTTCCTTCATTAGTTTTGGGTTTTATTGTACCTTACCAGAAATTAGTGCTATCCTTCAAAAATGTCGTATACCAATGCCGAGGCTTACGACATGCTTGCCGTGTATTAGGAATGTTTTCAAAATGCAGCTATTGCGGAACGACAATACGCTATCAGATATCCTGATCGAAGGCACTACACTAGAAAAGTGTTTCGGCGAATGGCAACACGTTTAAGACAAACAGGAAATGTACGACGTATTCCACTTCCTGTCAGAAGACGTCGCATAAGAAATGAAGACAGTAGTATTAATGTTCTTGCGTACGTAGAATCGGAGCCTCACGTAAGCATCAGGGAGATTTCCACAGAACTAGGTGTAAGTGTTGCTTCTGTGTTCAGAATTTTAAGGGATTTTAAGCTGCATCCTTATCATCTAGTTTTACACCAGGCTTTATCAGACACTGATTTTGACAGGCGGCTCGACTATTGCTATTGGCTGAGAGACATGTGTAGTGAAAATCTTCGATTCCTTTCCAAAGTTTTATGGACCGATGAGGCTACTTTTACTAGCTGCGGCAGAGTTAATTTGCACAATATGCATTATAGGTCGCAAACAAATCCTCACTGGATGCGCGAAGTGGATCACCAAAACAGATGGAGTGTAAATTTGTGGTGTGGTATTTTAGGTGACAGAATTATCGGACCATTTCTTTTTCATGGACACCTAAATGGTGAATCTTATTTAAACTTTTTACAAAATGACTTGCCCAATCTTTTAGAAGACATTCCCTTGACGTGAGAGCATCCTGTGGTATCAACATGATGGATGTCCTTCACACTATTCCCGAAGAGTCCGTGATTTCTTAAATGTTATATACCCAAATCGCTGGATGGGAAGGGGTAGTTTGTTTCCGTGGCCACCTAGATCCCCGGATTTAACTGTCTTAGATTTCTACTTGTGGGGAAGAATAAAAGATATTGTTTACGAAACGAGACCAACCACCCGAGAGGACATGATTCACCGAATTGAAATTGCAATAAATTCGATTCCACGAGACGAAATCGAAACAGCTGTTTCCAGTGCGAGAAGAAGAATTAATAGTTGTATTTTACAAAACGGCCGTCAATTTGAACATTTATAGCTTTTCACTTGCTTTTTAACAGTTGTTCATGATTTTTTACCATTCTATTAAAAAGTTTCTTAAACAAAAATCAATCATTACTTTGATATCGTTATTATGGCCCGTTGGCCTCTAAACACGCTCCAAATTTTGCAATTTGCTTAGTTTGGACTAGTCCTAAGCCTAGATAGAGTGTGAAGGGGGCACAGACTATGATAAACGCAGATTCCTCATTACTAATCCAACCTATACACCTTAAGAAACCATAGCAACAATCAATTATTAAATTAAACGGTTAAAAAGTCTTATTTTCGCCATAACTCTGGAACAAATAAAGATATCAAATTGCGTTATTTACGTTTTTTGTTACAAATTTAAGCTACTTTCCGCTTATGATGTCATAATTATACCGTATGATTTAATTTTTCTGAATAAAATCAAAAAAACTGGTATTATTACAAATTGCGCCCTCTAACAATTTTATTATGAGCTATCGCGTACCAATGGATGCGACAGTTAAAAGTACTTACCTTTTTCTTCTAAACAAGCCTAGGTTTACTACAATCGGATAAGTCGTTTAAAAATAACAGCAATTTAAATGATTACACATTCAATAGCTTCCCCCACTCTTATTAAGGTCGGAACGCCAATGACCCTTAGACCAAAATGATGCAGAATTGTCTAAGCTTTCTAACGATGTTACCAAAGGTATGCCTTAATGTGGGAATTTTCGGAGAAATTTATAATTTTATTTTTTAATTTTCAATTGCGCCCCCTTGCGATGAATTACGGAACTTAAAAATAATATCCAGGATTTTCTCGTGGCGACTTTTATAATGAATTCTTTTTCTCCACTTTTTATGTCCACTAGTTTCTGAAATATGGCCGGTGGCCAGCCTTAATGAAACACCTGATATATATATATATATATATATATATATATATATATATATATATATATATACTGGTGATGCTATACCAATTAAACAAAGATATTATCCTTTATTTCCCGCTATGTTGAAACACGCAAATAAAGAAATTGGCGAAATGTTAGATCAAGGAATTATTAAACCCAGTTCTTCCCCTTGGAATTCTCCGATGGTTTTAGCTCGAAAGAAATCAGGCGATTTAGAGTCTGCTTTGATGGAAAAAGGTTAAATTCAGTTACTAAGAAAGATGCTTATCCATTACCATTTTTAAACGATATTTTGGATAAATTAAGAGATGCTAGGTATTTAACTTCAATAGATTTAAAGAAAACTTTTTGGCAAATTCCTTTAGACCCCGAAAGTTTTCAAAAAGCTGCGTTTTACTTGAATATACCGTTATACCAATGAGACTTACCAATGCACCCAGTACGTGCATTTTAGGTCATGATTTATCACAATCGGTTTTTGTCTATTTACATGACATTATTATATTTTCAAGTACATTTAAAGAACATACTTCTATTTTAAAAGAAGTCTTTAAAAGGTTTAATTATGCTAAATTAAATATTAATTTAAGTAAATGTGAATTTTGTAAACCACAATTATTATATTTGGGTCTTGTTATTGATAAAAATGGTCTTCATACCGATCCATCAAAAGTGGATGCGATTTCAAAATTTCCTCAACCGAAAACTTGTCAGGGTATTTTGAACACCCTGTATACGTAGTGGGTAATTTTGTTTGTAATTCTATTCACTTAGTTAGATTCCGTATGTATATTTTTTTTGTGTGAGAGCTTACTGTAGATAATGAATGATTTGCTTGAATGGGTCACGCTGTATGTAAAGGAATGTGTAATGTGCATTGAGGAATTAATCATGGTAGGATCACGATTTTCTAGCGATTTTCCGTCAAATTTTTGTTGTCAAGTTGCGTTTTATGAATAAATTTGTTTTACGTGTGTAGCGACCTTTAAGGAAGGTGTGTGGCGAGCTTTAGTTTTTTTTGTTTGTGAATTATTATTCCGTAATTTAGATTGTTTTCCTTATTATTCCCCGTTTATTGAATGTTGAGTAACGTATTATTTGTAAATAGTTGTATATAAGTGTAAATAAGGTTTATTTCGTTTGATTTCTTTAAAAAATTAAGTAACTTAAAGAAAGAGTGTAGATTTAAATGTATATGATGTCATGCTGGCGACATGAAGCCCAGTAATTATAGTGGTTCAGTTCATTATTGAGTATGTTGGTTTTAAGTCATAGAGGTAGAATGTGGGACTAATTGTTTGTACTTTAATGAAAATATCGAGATGTTTTTCACGATGATCATGCTGACGTTTGAAACTTTTGGAAATTACCGAGTCCTTACGGATGAAAACGAAATTTGTGTGTAGGGGTACCATATCTTCCCCTTCCGTTTTTTAATTGGTGGAACTAAATTAGATGAGATTTTTTTTTGAGTGGTGGGATTCAAAATCCAAGATGGATTTTTGGTAATAATTTGCATGTTTCTGAAACTGATCGCGCTCTCGAGTAGTAATACGGTGACGTTCGTTGTTACGCTTTAAGGGGTGGTTTAGAACGTTGATATATTGGACCTTTTGGTGTTTAACGAATATACTTTTGTGTTGTAAGGGTAGTTTATCTACTTTTTGAAGAGAACCTGTGAAATGGAGTTTAATTGAATTGTTCAACCACCAAAGGAATATACCTAGTGCCGATTTCGATTTTAGTTAATCAAGTTACCTAGAGATCATCGTCGTGTTATATTAGTGCTTCTGTGACCTCTTTGGTTTATATCGCTTTTGCGGATTTATTAACATTAATGTTCTTTAAGTGCCACCTATTTGCCGTACAAAGCGTGTTGGAATATACAGAAACTTTCGCAGTATATTAAAATTAAAGTTATTTAAATAAAGTTATTAACCTTTTGGATTGTTAATGTGAATAAAACTATTTAAAAGATAAAAGTTAACAAGCAAGTTGAACGCACAATTTATTATTTTAAAAGAAGTTTTTAATCAAGGTAGTTAACATTTTACCGCGATTCAATCAAGGAATTGTTTGTGTACAAAAGAATATTAGTCAACATTTTCATTCACCATTTGTCAGAGCAGGGAGATTCCATTTCCGTGATAGCTGTAACCGATCACCTGGTTCGTTTTCAATTGTTGTAACACAGGAGAGGTGTTAATCTAGACATATAATATTGTGTTCTTTATTGAATATTTTCAAGATTTTTTGTGTGTTTCGAATTACTTTTTTTTGTTAACGAAGGTTTGAAAGCGGTGTTGTATTTTTTTTTAATTAAGTTGTTTTAATTTAGTTATTGTAAATAATCATAGCTTTGACGCTCCGCCTTCACACTTTTTATTTTTAGTAGTAAAGGGCAATTGACCCTGAAATAGTGTGGTTACATATTCCACAATATATCTATAGGTTAACTAATCAAGAACGGCGTTACGCAGGATCCTTGTCAGACATTCTGTCGCCTTTAAGCATTTGTATTTTTTTGTTTACACTCATTATCGTATGTTTACATTTATAATATTTTCTTTATTTTTTTTTATTTTATTATAGCTTTGTTAGGTTTTATAAATGTGTTTTAATTCTGTGAAAACCCTTTTGTGTTACATAAAAGTTTTTTTTGCAAATTGCAAGTTTACCAGTAATTTAGAAGCGTAAAATTCTAGCGTAACGAAGTGACAGTTTTTTCTATTGAGTAATAGCGTTAATGATATTTAGTGTTTTATTTGATTTTTAGTTGAGTATTAATTCATTTAGAGTGCATTCTAAAGCTTGTTTTTTTTTGTTTTGTTTTGATTATTATTCAATGCCTTATTATTTACACTGAGGTGTAGTAACGCAACTTTATTGAGTGTTTATCACGCTTTTATTTGACAGGCGTGCAGTGCTATTTTGAAGCCCTATTTCAGGTGGTTTGCTGAGTTGCTGTCCAACACCCCTGGGATTGATTGCGGATAGGTAAGCGTATGTTTTTTGTATGTTTAGACACGCTATGTACTCGTAATTTTGGCACGACATCCCTTAATTTGACTACCAAACATTCTGGCGCCCAAAAAACCGAACTGATTACGTTTTCATCCCATATTTTGACTTACGTACGTTTTACTATTCTGGATGTGCAAAATTTATCAACATCATACCCACACCCATACGCTGGCTAGTCGGGGCAAAAAGGCCAATTTTATCTGTAATCTCGTTCTACCACCCGTTTATACCGTTACAAACTTTTACAGAAGTTAAACGATTTATCGGAATGTGCTCATGGCACAGGTGTTCTATTAACGATTTTTCCACAGTTTTAGCTCCAATTAACAATTTACTTAAAGGAAATGATGAATTTAAAAAAGTTTCATGCAACAACGATGCTAACGATTCATTTTTAAAAATAAAATCTTTATTAGTAAAGACTCCTATCTTGGCGAGTTCAGAATTTTTCAAAAACGTTTTATTTACAATGCGATGCCTCCAATTGTAATATTGGCTGTGTTTTAACTCAAGGTGAGGGAAACGATGAAAAGGCTATTGCTTACGATTTTCGTACTTTAAATAAAGCCGAGCAAAATTATTCTATTACTCAGCGTGAATTACTAGCTGTTATTTTTGGAATTCAAAAGTTTAGACCTTATATTGAAGGTACACATTTTAAAGTAATTATTAATCGTTATTCACTGATTTGGCTCAATAGTTTAAAAGATCCTTCAGGTTATTAGCCCGATGGAGTGTTAAACCTCAAGAATTTGATTTTGAGGTCATTCATAGGAAAGGTAAATTAAATGTTGTTCGCATTTGCGAATATATTGAAAATTATGTGTTTCTAATTTTCGTTGTACCGGGAATTTGTATGGTTGACAACTGCCTTAAGAGTGCATTGTTTAAAAACCAATTAGTCTTACAAAGTTTCATTCATTTGGTTTAATGCGAGTTACCATCCCCAAGTAAATTTTGTTGCAAGCGTTAATAAAGTAATAGGTACTGCTAATATCTTACTTTAAATATAATCATAAAGAATGGGATGCTGGAATTCACAAAATTGCCCATGCTATTCGTAACGCTGTTCATGAATTTACTAAATTTTCACCTTCCTTTTTGGCGTTTGGTCGAACCGTTCCGATTACTGGAGATATTTATGGTCGGTTAAAATATTTTTAAGAGGATGATTTATTAATTAACAACCGTGAACAGTTGGTTCAAGATTTAACTGAACTTTCACCGATTTTTAAGAATGTAAAACAAAATTTACATGGACCTTACGAACGAACTTCAAAATCTTACAATTTGCGACGGCGTCAATTAAAATTAAGCGTCGGCGGTCTAGTTTGGAAAAAGAATTTTACCTTATCTGATGCGACTAAAAATTATAGTCAACAGTTGGCTCCAAAATTAATTGAAGCAAAAGTTACTGAAGTATTAGGTCCAACCACGTACCGATTGACCACTCTTGATGATAATCCTTTAGGTGTTTTCCACGTTAAAGATTTAAAACTACATTAAATCGAAATTATATTTATTCATCAGTATCTTTGAGACTATTTCATTCTAGGTTCTTACTTACACTTTAATTACTTTGCCTAAACCCATATTGGTGGTCACTAAGGAGTTTGTTAGTTTCAAGGAACGTGAGCAGTTGCTGATTGATGGCTTTTTCCATGATTTTAGACAAAATGGAACTGATGGCAATTGGTCTGTAATTTGAGGGATCGGTCTTATCACCTTTTTTGGGAATAGGTTGAATATTTGATAACTTCCATGATGAAGGGAATTCCCCAGAAGATATAGAGATCGTATAGAGCTTAGATAGGACTGGTACTAGTTCGGGGGAACATTTCTTTAAGACTATAGCTGGGATACCGTCTGAGCCAGTCGCCTTATTGAGATCAAGCCTACTGATGATCGATTCCAAGAGCTTGTACAGAAAATGAATTGGTTTCATAACGCATGAAGAAGAGTTGACTAGGGGCACATCTTTTCCAGAATCATTGAGACACGAGTTTGATGCAAACAAATCCACAAAAACGTTGGCTTTGTCAACAGAATCAGCAACTACCGATCCGTCAATAGATGTCAGGGGGGGAAATGAAGGTATTCGAAAGTTTTTACTAATGGCTTTTGCTAAAGACCAAAATTTACGACTGCCTAAAGGAGATGTAGCTAGTTCATTGCATTTTCGTTGTTCGAACAACTTTTTAGTTTTAGTGATGACACTTTTGCAGATATTTCTAGCACCAACGTATTCTACATGACTGTCAACCGATTTATTATATTTCCATTTAATGTAACATTTATTTTTTGAAGATATTGCATCAGAACAAGCCTTATTGAACCAGGGTTGGGAACGTGAATGACCTACACGGTACTGTTTTTTCGGAATGTATAACTCCATTCCCATGAGGATGACTTCAGATACTGAAAGAGCGATGTCCGAAGAAGAGGACAACTTAAAACAATATTCACGCCATGGAAAGGTTGCAAAGAAATCCCGTAAATCACTCCATCGAGCTGACTTAAAACACCACAAGGTGATATCGGTTTTGCGAACAACAGTGGAATTAGGTACAGTAGAAATGATTTTTATTAGACAATGGTCGGAAAGACCTAAAGGCGAAAGAACGGAAGTTTTATAAACAAGAGGGTTTGATGTAAGAAAGAGATCTAGAAGATGTGGAGTATGGTTAGGGTTATCAGGGATTCTTGTGGGTTCAGAAATCATTTGTGTGAGATCACATGAAATAGCAAATGTTTCTGCACTATGACCAGCGGGATTTGTAGTAGATGAAAATTGAAGCCAATTAGAGTTATGAACATTGAAATCGCCTACAAATGAGATATCGCAAGATGGAAACTGAGACAGGAGATAGTCAACTTTCATACTAAGGTAATCGAAGAAGTCTTGAAAGTTGCTGTCATTAGGAGACCTATAAATGCAATAGTAGAATTTCACAAAATTAGGACCAGAATGTTTAAACCAAATCACGTCAACATTTTTATTTTCTAAGGATGAAACCCTCTTGTAAGCAATTCTGTCCTTGATGTACGCACATACGCCTCCTTTATATCGAAAGTTAGAGTGAAGATGGTATTGAGGAAATTGCAAGTCGGGTGACTCGGAGCTTTCAGAGGAGACTTGTGTTTCAGATAGAAACAATATATCAGGTTGTAATTGTTCAAGATGTTGGTGAATAGCATTAAGATTAGACCTGATACCGCGGATGTTGCAGTAGTGAATCAGAAAGTTGTTACTTTCGATGACCGAGGTCGCTTGGGCCCTTCCCTCCCGGACATCCGAGTGGGGCAGGATTTTACGTCCGGAATTCGTAACCCTAGAAACCGCAGCCATCTTATTTTTTAATTTGGGACTTTTAATCCGATAGGAAGACAGTGAGGGCGAGAAGGAAGAATAAGGACGAGAATAGATTAAGGATGATGGAAAAGGTAACCGGCAGCCCTTACCGAGCTCAGAAAATTGGAGACCCAATATTAAGGAGCCCATGGTAATGGTGGTGGTACCTCCAGCAATTATAATAATTTAGAAGGTTAAAAGTTATTATTGATTTTATTTGCCAACAATATGTTTAAAAGCAATTGAACTCTATCCCCGAAGAGATATTGAGTTAGTCCGGACCATATTCATATTTAAGTAACATAATAATTATTTATTTTAGTTTTATATATATATATATATATATATATATATATATATATATACTTTTTCTAAGTCTATTTTAAATGTAAGCCTATATTTCATTGAGCTAAATTATTAAGGTACAAGAGAGAGTGGTGTAGTTTACCCCTTCAATCAGAAACGACGCTTTTTTTGCTGGTTCTGTTCTTTCTAACAACGCAATTTTTCGTTATCAAAATGGTGTTCTCTTATTTGAAGGACCAGAAAGAAAAAGAAACATGTGACTTCTTTTAGTAAATCGGAAGTTTTTAAAGTTATATGATCAAATTTATTTAAAAAGGGAAATGGCACGTCCAATGTTGCCAAGTTTACTAAAATTGAAATTAAAGTACAGGATGTTACGTAACAACAAGCATAAAACTTCCAACTGACACTAAAAATTCCTATACTAAACTTACACGTTACAAACCATATAATTAGTTGAGATAGTCAAGTAGGTTTGAAAAAGTTGTTGAATATGTCCAATTGGCATGTTCTGAAAACTGAACATATTGAAATTTATAAGACGGAGTTGGAATAAAATACAGCTCATAGCTTAATGGCTCGGGGTTAAAGCTGATTAACCCTTACGTTGATAAATAGCATCACCTGGTACAGACTAGTTATAATAATAACGCGCCCTTATCAAATAGTTCATTGTATCATAAAACACGTTCCACTGGTACATGGCGTTCATCAAATAGGAAGGGTAATCCAACCTCCGTAACTACGAAAATTCTTGCAAAAGGTGAACACAGTTGGCCGTGTAATGGAAAACTCTACACAAACAAATGGAGGGATGTGTTGAGAGTAACTACAAGGTATAACCCTCAGGTAGTTGTAGCGTGAACCGCATAGGGACAAAGGAAATAGAAATCGCAGTATACAGTAATTTATAAATTGATTCAATCAATTTATTCCTTATTGCTTGCACCATCGAAAATAAATGAGATCGTACATGAAAGAGATATTTTACTTATTTGATATAGACGTCGTAAAATCCTATATTATTTACACCGAACATCATTCATCAAAGATTAGTATGCTACAATTTCGGGAAAACTGATTAGGGAATTATTAAAAACAATGTCCAATATAAAAGGCGGAAGAAGCTTATAAAACCAAAACGTATTATATTTATCTGAGACACCCGAATGAAAAGAAAATATTTTGGAGAAAGGTCATGTACCAGATAATTACTAACGTAACAGCTATTTCCTGCACTTTACATGGTGCTTCAGGAATAGTAAAGGGACCTGCGCTATTTGGAGATGTAGTAATTGCCAAAATAACCTTTGTGTGTAATATGGGGTAACTAGAATGTAAATTTTGTATTATGACGTCAAACTGCCTATATTATTAATTACTTGTAGTGGAAATATACGAGGGATATTTGATGGAATCGTGACGTCTGGCTAGAGGGTACTGATATCTGTGAAACGAATACATTAGCATATACTATAACCATATATATATATATATATATATATATATATATATATATATATATATATATATATATATATATATATGTATGTATACATAACCTCTGAACTATATTCAAATCTGTATCAAAGTATACATTTGACAAGTATAAAAAATTATAAAGTTTGCATTCGTAAATATGGGAAAACGCGAAATTCGGATGTTAATCAGCGTTATAGTTTAGGCAGAAAAAGGATGAAAGAAACCAATTGTGGAATAAATGATAAATGTACAAGTTTCAAATCAATGTTAGGCCATATTCCAACGCAATCTGGCCGAGACTTCTATATATGTGACTGTTGGCGAAGTCTGGATCCGCTACTATATACCTGAAACAAAGAAACAGCCAAAGCAGTGGAATTTACTTGGCGGAAGTACTCAGAAGAACGCTAAAATAGTCTACTCCGACTGATAAAGTCATATAGACTATTTTTTGGGACTCTAAAGGCATAATACATATTGACTATTTGGATAGAGGAAAAACAAGAACTGGACAACATTATGTCGACTTATTGACCCGCTTTGATGTGAACTTAAAGAAAAACGACCATACTTGACACGTAAACGGTGATCTTTCATCACAACCCCCATCTCATCCGTATGCAATTTATTACAGCACTTGAATTGGAAAAATTACGTTAAGAAGTACTTTAAGGTTCACCATACTGTAACAACCTGGCCCCAAGCAACTCCTTTTTTTCCGAATTTGAAGAAATGGTTCGTAGGAAACAAATTCACGACATTGTGAAAAGGTCTAAGATCAGTGTACAAATCCTAAGGTTCTATTCGTATGCTTCTACACCCATGGCTACAAATTTTAGCTACTTAATAGTTTGGGTAATAACAAGATTTGGTGCCCTTGGTTCAATCGTAGGTTAAAGTGGGTCCGGTTCTTAAAATTATCGTTTTGCCGTTTTAACCAAAAAATATTTACATGTAACTAGATGCGTTCGCTTACTTCTTCCTGAAAATAATTATTAAATACTCGGACGCCAACTTGTTTTTAAATATGGAATAAACAAGTAAATCATTATACAATAAATTTAAACGAAAATTTCTACTAAGACAGGTTTTATTACATAGCCTATATTTAATTATAAACAGAAATATCTTAAAGCTATGTTAGTAACTTTAAAAAAGAATACCTTAATATTGGACACACTGTAAATAAAAGAAATGCTGCATGCTAAGTCATCGTTTGAAAAATTGATGTGTAATATTACTTCAGGTTGGAATAAATCTGCATTTGTATACTTTGTAGTTCCCAAATGAATATACTTCACACTTGATTAATCGTACAAATACCGAAAATTGTTTTAACACTAAAATAATTAATTGCGTAGATGTGTAGACGCGAGAAAAGTATCAGTAAAGGTGATATTAAAGTAAATATTAAAAAATAAAAAGTACCATAAAATTTATAGCACTTTTAATAAAAATTATCTAACAGCAAAAAGGAATACTCACATCCACCTTCAAATCCCATCAACAAGAATCGCTACAGTAGTCTTTGCGCATGAATATCTCTGAAACAGATGTGCGAACGCTATATGCGTACGTGTTCTAACTAAATCTGCTAAATGCATGTTTTTACGAAACTAGATATGCAACACACGTCGCACGAAATGCATGTTAACTCGCCTAAATAAACATAAATCTTGTTACAAACGTAAAAAGTTTGTTACACCCCCTCCTTTAAAAGCTGGAATCGGAGATTTCAATCACCAATATAATAAAAATATTTTATCAAAATCTGATGAAATATAAAAAAACTTAATCTAAGTAAAATTAAAATAAAAATGAAAACTGTATTACCAAAATTCTAAATAAATGATTATATAGAACAAGATTTTACCCTAAATGTACGAAAAAGTACGTAAAATGCGGTGATGCTGGTCAGGATAAGCCCGTCGCGACATCAAAAGCAAACGCTCATAGGCATGTCTCGTTATATAGGTCAAAATAGATATATCAAAGTCTTTATCAGGTCACGGTGCATAAATGAATTGTATTATGCACTCTATTCCGAATACATTCAAAACCCCACCGAAAAGTACACCGGTGTTATAATCAGGAAGTCATGGTTAGGATGTGAACTATTGACGAGGTTGACACGATGTGAACTTACGTAGAGAAAGCACCGTCTAAGTCTAGAACACTGGACAAATCATGAATCATCAAAGGCTGGAATGTTGAAGATAGTTTTTGGGTAACCAAAATAAATTAATTCGAATCAAAAACAGGTACGTATAACAGTTTGTAGTATTCTTAACAACGGTTGAGAGTTTGAAAATTTCACTTCAATTAACGATGAGAGGTAAACTCAATATGGTTATTTAAATTTTTGCTATTCTAACAGTAGAAATTGTAAATCCAATAAATGAAAATAATTTACCGTGCTAAACAATTGTAGCAAAAATAAAATAAATGGTGTGCGAAATAAGCACAAAACAAAATTAAATTACTTTTTAAACATAATCAAAGTAATTAAAGTGTAAGTAAGAACCTAGAATGAAATAGTCTCAAAGATACTGATGAATAAATATAATTTCGATTTAATGTAGTTTTAAATCTTTAACGTGGAAAACACCTGCGTCCTAACTGAATTAATTAAATGCAGCCTGTCAAAAATTTCAACAAATGATCTAAAATGTGTGAGTACAATTATGATTTTGTTCAAAATAAAATTATAATGTTAATAATTACACCGGTTCATTTGCTTTACAGATATTGATAACATGTTATCGTACAAACATTTATACATAATCTATAAAAAAGAATGTTCTCATTAGGCTTGTTCCATATTAAAATATTGGGCGTAGACTTCTTCCCATGTATCGATGATACTGCTTTGCTGTTCACAATGGTGCTGCTTAATTTTCCATAATTCATCCAAATCCAATTTACCGCTAAACAACTCTTCCTCGTGGTAAATATGATATAACGTATTTTTAGATAAGCAGTTTATTTTAAATTGTGTGTTTAAATGTTGGTTTAAATATTTACTAAATTTTTCGGATTTAAAATTACATTTGATTTCCATATAAATTTTTAATTCCTCGCACTTTTATTTTAGATGCCGTTATGGAATTTAGTTTATTTACTACTCTGCGTCACTTTCAAGAAAAATAAACATCAAATCCAAAACAACTGAATGATTTTATTAACATAAAAAAAATTCACATCATCCGTTGTTTGAACACGAATTCAAATTGAAACAATTATAATATTATCGACACTTATATACGGTAACCTAATTTTTAATTTTGTTATAGGTTAAAACAATTGTTTCTAAAATCTCGACCCTACGTTGGTCGCGTTTCAAAACCGATAATGTAAACGAAACTTGTAACTTACATGTTAACACCAACACTATGACTTGTTAGTTACAAAAAATTTCACAAGGCAGAGAGTGAGAAATCAGGAGCAATTCCTTTTATACATTTCTCTTAGATACCAAATTTTCAATTTTTTTTTACATTACACACAAAAGATCCTAGCATCTGATTGGTCTAAATAAAATTGTTAAATTAATTAAAATATAAATTATGCTATAACTTTTTTAAAACAAGTCGGATTTACTTTTTGAATACAGATTTGGAATCAAGGCAACTTTCCACATAAAAAGACACCTCACAAGCCCTATTTAGCTTCGAAGCTTTGCATTTTGACAACTTAAAATCTAAATTTCCTTATATCTAAGAAATTCTATATTTTACACCTAAACTAATTATATATTCTGAATCTACATAAAAAACTATATCAGAATGCATTTATTTCAAATAATTTGATTTAATTTTAACAAAATTTCCATTTCCATATTTTAAATTTAGGCAGTTAACCCAACTTTTCTAATTTTATGTTCAGATTACACGTATATTGTAAATTTCCTTATGAAAATGAGGGAAACCTACTGTTATGTGCTTTTATAATTTATTCTAAACTTAACTTATCCTATAAAAACTATAAATTTGCAAAATTATTAAATATAGTACTTAACCTAACTTAATATAATTTTATTTGTAACTTGCGTTTAAAACGTTTAAATCACTTGAAATGCTAACTTATCATGTTCTTATAACTGTCTCTAACCCAGATGCTGTTGATTTTTACTCCATAGTCCATAGTCATATCACAATTCCATATTGTTAACACATTTATATAAATTTTGTAAACAAAATGTAATTTTATATTAAATTAAATTGTACAAATGTTATTCATGTCCTTATCAATGTTTCTAAATCACTACCACTTCTTCTGCACGTTTTAAACACTTTGTCTGTGAAATACTAATATACAGTGTTCGTACCATAACCCTTTTTTTATAGTTTATATAGTTCGTGCATTGTACCTATATCTATACATGTTCTACATATTAGAATTATCCTACTTCATGTGACTAATGCTGAAATAAATTGATTAAACTGTAAAATTACTGAAATATGTTCACCGAAACTAATCGTACCCACAAATATCAATCGGTTTAACCTTTCTCACATGCTACTGGTATACCTCATTGCTTTTATGAATAAAACAACCTTGTACAAACCCTACAAAGCCTGTTTTGTTACATCAAAGCCATATTTTCCTTCTCGTATATTAATTTTCTTATTAAAGTTTGTTCCAACTTTTAAGAAACCCCAAAGACAAAATTCCTAATGAAAGCCAAGGAGTGTATGAGATACCGTGCAACAACTGTCGAAGAACTTATATAGGACAAACTAACAGAATATTATATGCGAGAGCCGATGAACACCAACTAGCAATTAAACAGCACAATCCTTCATCGTCTTTAGCTACACATCATTTAGATACAGGACACCAAATTAATACCAGCAATATCCGTTTAATTGCACCTCTATATACCTTACAAGCAAGAATTATTAGAGAAGCAGTTGAAATTGAAAGAAGACCAAACGCCCTCAATAAACGAGATGACACTTCTAGAATGCCACAAATTTGGAAGAATATCATTAAACAAGTTGATTCTACATTTCAACCAACTCCAAATCTTCCAGAAATTTCAAACACTTATGCTGCAACTATTCCTGGCGTCCCCACTTCTGCACCTTCTACATCACATACTAGACCAACTACCCGAAGTCAAACACACTCGTCCAGATTAAAATTAAATTAGTTACCTTGTTTCATATTTTGTACTTGTTAAAAATAGTTACCTTATTTCAATTTCTGTAATTGTCAAATAAATTCTTGACAAAGGGAACAAAGGACGTTCCCGAAACGTTGAATTAATTTTACGTTTATTTACACAAGTTTTAAAGAAAAATTGTCTTATTTAAATATATATATATATATATATATATATATATATACATATATATTTTCACAAATAACGTACTCATATCTGAAACGTGGGGATTTCTTAGTTTTTCTTCCTGCGATTGCTATTATTGAACTATATTTTTCAAGATATCGCGGTAATCATTCTACAAACTATAAGGCCAACGGTCCTCCCAGTTATGATATTAACATATTAATGGTCTTCGAAAAATTAGGCGAAGATACAGTATTCCCATTACTTCACTTTAGATCATCTCATCACTAAAAAACAACTAGACTTATGTATAATATAAGACTCAGTTCAATAATTATACCCAGATCACACACTGGTGAGTTCATTCTATTATATATTTTCCTTCTGCTTCGGGAAAAATTTCTCACTATGTGAACAATTGCTGTGATTCTGTATCGAGTGTTTTAAGAAAGTTATTTGGTACTGTAACTGATTTACCATCACAAATATAATATTGAATTTGTTGGATTGGTGTTTGTGCCAATTCCTGTTGAACATTTAATGGTAGCACAGTAAACTAGGTTAGATATCTATAAACTAAAGGTTATATTAGCTTTAATAAATTTTCTATTAACATACCTACAAAATTGTGTCTGATTATAATTGTTATCTTTAACTTCAACCTTTCCACGAATCTTACCTGTAATTTTTTTTAGCATACTTAAACAGATGTTACATGCTGTAACTACTGCTCTAAAAATTGTCAGCTGTTTAAAGTAAAAAATTTGAACTTTAACACTTAAGAAGATTCCCTATACAAAGTGCTTCATGATATTTGTTAACATGTGCACTTCTACGAACTACACTCTCATATATAGGGTTACTATTATCTAACTTTTATATTTGTGTTGAATGCTTGATGATAAATAGTTGCTGTATGTGCTGTACTTCACTTTTTAGTATATTTACTATAATTGAATGTGTTAACAGACGTTATCATAACAAGGAAGATATTCAATTTTCTTTCTGTTTGCAACCATTTCGGCCTTTAGCCACGTGATTGTACTTATATGTTCCATGATTTGGGAAATTAAAATAATTATAAAATTGCGCTTTATATATTTTCTGGTATGTACTGTTAATTACAGGTAAACTTAATTCGTTTGCGTTTAAAGAAAAAAGCTATGGTAGGCATCAACGTGTATTTTTGTTGCTGTTATTAATTTTCGGGTTTAGATTGCAACTCGTTTAATTTTGAACTGATACAATAGTTTTAAGGAGAGCTCTTCCTGGGACTTCGTTTACTTTAAGTAATTAAGTAATTTTGAGAGGGTGTTGTGTTATGTTTTCTAGGGCTCACGCTGGATGTCGAGTAATGCCAAATCAACTTGTTTGTGTATTCATTGGTTTCGTGTTAATTTATGTGATAGGATAAACGTTATTCAGCAGAGTAAGTGTGTTTCTACAATAAATTATAAATAACCGTTCAGATTTTCATATAAGTATTTTCCATTATTTTCGTTTGGGTTCACCAACGGTATAGCTATCCAAACTTAAGATAACGCTTGTATAAGTATTGTTTAACCGTTTTTTTTTTTAATTTTGTGTAATTATTTAAAAATAATTTTATTTTGAGATATAATTTTTATTATCTTTAAATTTAGTTGTCTTAAACGATTAGTAGTGTTTTCTTTATTCTTGCGGTCTAGGATTAACTTCCTAGTCTGACCTTCCACTGTTTGGGACTTAGTCCGACATTAAACATTATTTTAACTGTACCGTCTCTCTTATTGTGTCGTAGCCCTGTTCTTTATCAAAGGGCGTTGTAAGATTAAATCAAGCCCACGCATCCAACCGGCCGACTGAGCTTCCGGTTAATTCCTTAATTCATGTTACAGCACACTTTCTCCGTTTTCTACGACGTCCCTTTCGTGCACGTATCAGGTTCAAACATTGTCTACGAGACACGTATTTGGTAAAAACTGACTGACAATATAGTGAATCAAAAGAAAACGACTTTCTTAATGTTAAAGCTCGTGACTGTACTCTCAAAAGAGAGATCTTTAATTCCTTTTAATTGTCGCTATAAATTACTTTGCCCTACGCATTTACCTTTAATACACTTCACTAATAGCAACTAATAATTTCACCAGAATTGTTTGAAATACCTAATGGATTTTTGTTTATGAGAATCACTATACCCAATGAAATGTAATAATACATGAAATTTTATATTTCTCCTGGGGTGTCTATCCACTTCTTATCATCTAAACCCACTTTGACTTATATTAATGCTCACTATTGTCTTCATCATAAGGTAGACCATCAGTAGATCTGACACTATAATTATCATCTCTATCAACACGAATAAGGGCCATTATAAGAGCTAGTGAGTTCATATTGGCTAGAATCAACATCATCGTAAAGGTTTAGAAGGGGATTCTCTATTCAGAACCGATCCTTAACATAAAAAATAACATTTTTCTTCAACCCCCAAAATATGGCGCCATATTGTGGCAATATTTCAGACCAAAGGTGGTAAATTTCGTGATTTGCTTGTGTCTCCATGGCAATTGTATAAAAAGTAATTTACTTTTTTGTCCTAATACAAAAAATAAATTGACTTTCACCAAACATTAACTTCGTGTTAAAGATGCTCATGGGAGGTCATTACGTCAATAAACACAATTTCAAAAATTTAATTAAGTCACGTATGATAAGCAAAAAAATAATACAAGTAACAAATTATCCATATTAGACCTCTATTTAATTAAATGTTGCCCTACAAATACTTAAGTAAATCTGCTAACAGACGGAACATAATTACACAGTACCAGGAATTTAATCTGACAATAGTACACCAACAAACTACTTGGGTGAAAACTCGTGTAAGTAACGACAAAATGCGCCTGCTGTTGCAAGCACACTTCAGGAATAACCGTATAACACGAGTGTGCAACGATGTCAGGATTTTCAGAAATATTAATTTGCCAACACGCACTCTTACATAATTAACAAGTCAATGAAGCACACGTACATAACACACAAATCGTATTGTTTTTAGAAAATATATTTACAGCTCTTTCAACGTTTATTAGTTACCTGATTACAATCTACATAAAAATGACAACATCTAGTCTTCCATTAGTAAAATTTGGTGTTTTATACCTATAAAATAATCGTGTCCGCGTTTTGGGAATTTGTCGTTTTGGTCATTCCACGTTTTGATTATTGTCGTTATAATAGTCATATTAAAGGTGTGCATAGTGGTCGCATTCGGCGGAATGGACGAGGGCTTTTTGGTCAGATTCGGCGGAATGGGAACGTCAGCAAAATGGTCGGAGCGTTTTGGTCACGTTCGGCGATTTGGACTTTTAGGATAAAGTGTCCACGTTTTGGGAATTCGGCGAAATGTCTTAAATCTCGTATTTTGGTCAGCCTAATACTACAACTCTAAAATTTGACAGATTAGGCGTAGTCGGAGAATTGGTCGTCCACGTTTTGGTAAAGTTCGGCGTTTTGTGAATTCGGCGGAATGTCCGAGATCCATTGAAGTAATTGAAGATACCTTAGAGAACTGTCAACGTAAATTAGGTAATTAAGTGCAAAATTTCTCATTTCATTGAAATCCTCTCAGCGATTGCAGTTTATATAATGATTTATGCTCTCCTTTTTACCTCAAAACACTTGAATACTCTTAGAGGGGTAAGGTTTTGAAAAAAAATTGAAATTATGTGTTCAACAACTTGTTTTAGTTATTCATCGGTAGTAAATGAGACACATACGTAAGACCAGTTAAGTTAAAGGTAGTTAAGGTACAGTTAACAAACAAAACAGTACAAAATTTAAATGGTACAGATGATATTTTCGACGTTAAAACCCAATAACCGCATTTCGAATAACTTGATTACTTTCATTTCTGTTCGAATACGATCTTTATAACTTTCAACACCTTCATCAAAAGCAAAATTCAACGGTGTGAAATAAGGTGAACTAAGCAGCCATTCTATGACACCTCTTCCAACTATTCACTTACTAGGGAAATGTCGTTAACAAACGGCGAGGCATTCAATCCAATGTGAGGAGGGGCTCCGTCTAGTGTAGGAACTAACTCAAACTTTAAGTTCAGATAAACATCGACCGTTAAACTAGTTTAAAAAGATTAGGTCGCAATATTTGAGGTCCGCAATTCCAGCTTAAACATAGACTTTCTGAGAGTATTCAGAAAAGTTTTTCAATGCCGATCCTCGGGAGACAGTATCTTTTATTTTGTTTGTTGACTGTTACAGTTAAGCAAAACTACTCCATCATTAAAGCAAATATTTTTGTGAAAATTCGCATTGTGTCTGCACTAACTGGTTATTTCTTTGTAACATACTATCCGTCGATCGGAATCATCTTCCAATAATACTTGAACCATGGCTGCCTATTGCGTTTGCCAGTTTTCCGTTTTTAAAATAGCGTGTGTCAAGTTATCAACATTACGGTTTAGAGTAAGAACAGAAACGTGTAGATTTTTTACGAAACCCAATATCACACTTAGACCTTCTTCGGTATTCGACACTCTGGTTCCATCTATTTTTGGTAAATCTCGTCTCCAAATTTTCGTAATATTTGCTTTCCGTAAACGTGAAATATTGTATTCGTGATACATGTCGTTCAACAACACACTCACTTCTCTCTACCTTTTCTTTTTTTCTCAATATCCCAGAAACATTCAAATTTCAATGGGTTGTTTTTCCGCTAATCTTACATTTTTTTTGTTCTTAAATAAACTTATTTCGCTGAGAAGATTTAAGTTAAAAGGGAAATTTCGCACTTTACTAATTTACGTTGACAGTTCTCTAATCCTTCAATTGTTTCAAGAACTGGGGGCAAGATTTAATGTATATTGCAGAAATATACCTATAGGCAGTTTTTCGCAATTTTGGAATTTTTTTCCTGATGGAATGGTATTAGTACTCTACGTTGGTACTTGTAATCTGAAAACTTGCATCAGCTGCGCTTTTTCTTTAACACATAGTAATAAACACCTTTTTCAGAATTAGACACAAATACCAATTTTCACGAATCGGAGCAGTTGCGTCATAAACAACTTTGTTTTATTATTACCTTTAGAACCCGATTATTGTGCATGGAGTATGCAGATAGAACTGATTTAGGTTGGCAATTGTGTCCGGTGTTGTCAGGCATTTCTGACGTTAAGCTTTTGACATAACACAACTTAAATTTTATTATTGTGATAAAATAAACATAACCCCTGAAGCTGAGTTGACCGTTGTCAAACTGTTATTTTTCACAATCTGGAAAAACATCGGCATCCTGTGACAGTAATTATAGTTATATCTACAATTTCTTGATTTTAAGTTTAATTTTCTACAATTGCGAAACTATAGCATATTTTGTAAGTGTAGCGAACCTAATAAAATAAACTGCTGTCACTCAAACTTACACATAGTTATTTTTAGGCAAAATTTAAAATTAAATATTTTCAATAAGAATGCAAATTTTTGAACGCGGTTTGCAAATTTTAAGAGCTAGTTTTTTTCGGATTAAGCTTCATGACGTATATTTATCGTAGGACCATAGGTTTATTATATACGGGGTGATCAATGAAGTCATGCAAAAAATCAAAAAGTTTCTATGAGTGAAATTTCCGGCAAAAATTTTCTTGGTCATTGCAATATGGTTCGTAACTAAGGCAACATCAATATCTCTAGACGTTTTTGTCAGTTTTTAGATTAAGACCCTTAGGCCTTGCACACACTACTCAACATAAAATTTGGGTAGTAAAATCTTTAAAATGCTATAACTTGACATGGCATTGGCGGTTCTTGATGATTTTTACGGATTTGGAATCCTTGTTTCACGTAGATTTTCTATGGTCTAAGCGTTTTATTTGATGGTTGAAATTTACACATTATACCGGGTCGATAATAAACAAAAACGTAGGGTACCACGCCCTCTAAGGTTTGGCATTATTTAAGTTTTTGTAAAAATAAATTCTCACCTCAAGTTGTTTTTATTTAATGTTCTTTTCACTGTTCTGTCCGAAACAAGGATTCCAAATCCGTAAAAATCATCAAGAACCGTCAATGCAATGTCAAGTTATAGCATTTTAAAAATTTTGCTACCCAAATTTTTACAAACTTCTTGATCCCCCCGTATATAATAAACCTATGCTCTTAAAATTTACAAGCCACGTTCAAAAATTTGCATTCCTATTGAGAATTTCAACTTTAAATTTTGCCTAAAAGTCACTATGTGTAAGTTCGAGTGGCCAGCAGCTGAGATAGAGCGGTAGTGTGCGTTAAGTTGTCAGTAGTTCATAATAACACTGTTATAACAGAAGACAAATTTAAATCTATGATACAAAGTGATTTTATTTTAGTTTGGTTTGCCCTATCTTAAGCTTTTCAAAAATAAAAAAATAAATAAATAAATATATACAGGATTATTACAAATGATGTTCATGATTTCAAGTGTACATAAATCTGGTTTTATTTATCATACAAAAAAAAATAAAATGTTACATTTCAAGAAAAATTCAAAAAGTTTCATCCCAGATGCCAACAATTATAAATGCTCGGTATGGGAACCCCTTGACAGATGTCAAGCCTGTAATCAAAATCTTACCATACTTTGTTAAGAGTCCCTTTGTCGATTGTCTCGATGGCTCTGGTAATCCATTGTTGAATCTTAGGTATGCTTTCTCGTAATGGTGGTGTATACACTTTATCTTTGATGTATCCCCACAAGAAAAAATCACGTGTGGCGATATCCGGAGATCTTGGAGCCCACTTCAAGAGTATACCATCGTTTGGACCAGCACGACCGATCCGTCTGTCAGGCAGCCCATTTCGAAGTTCAGCCCTAACATCCAAGTCGTAATGCGGAGGTGCGCCGTCTAATTGCAGAACGAAATTTGAGGATTCTAATTGGGGTAGAAGCCATTCCGTCATCATGTCCTAGAAAATTATTCCATTTATTGTTCAAAGAAAAAAGACCCATACACTTTGTTGTAATTGATAGCACAAAGCACATTAGAGAATTGCGCAAGAGCTTGATGTGTGAGTTCACAGAGCCTCATATTCTGACATTATGTCTGTTCACTTTACCACACAAGTGGAATGTCGCTTCATCGCTAAAGACTAAACATTTTACAAAGTTTTCATTTTCCATCAAGGCCTGCATGTTCTCACAAAAAGATAGTCATAGAACTTTGTCATTTCGCTTTAATGCTTGAACAAGCTGAAGTCTGCAAGGCTTGAAATTTATATGTTTACATAAAATTTTACAAACTGTTGGCTGTGGTATGTATACCAAGCTCTCGGCTATATTTAACAGTAGATTTATGTGGACTACGCGTAAAATTTTCCCCTACCTTCTCTACAACTTCATTGCTCATTGACGGCCTTCCAGTTGATTTCTTTTTACAAATGCACCCATTTCTCTTAAAATTCAAGTACCACTTGCGAATAGAGTGATTGCTAGGAGGACCTTCATTAAATTTGGTTCTAAAGTGACGGTGCACACTAATAACTGATTGGTCGGTGTGATACTCCAACACAAAAATGCATTCCTGTCTTCAAATTCAGCTATTACACAATTAACAACAATTGACTTTAACAAACAGCTGATACATACCTAAACCAATGTAAACAAAACTTTATGAGTTTTTCTTTTCAGTGTCACCAACTGAAATGGTCTTAAAACAGACTAATCTGGTAATATTTATTATTGAAATCGGGAACATCATTTGTAATAACCATGTATATATATATATATATATATATATATATATATATATATATATATATATATATATTGTTATTTTAAATTAAAGGCAATATTTGAATTTATTAACTTATAATTATAGTGAGTAGGCCATGGCCGGCCATGATAAAACAAAGCACAAACTGTAATCGCTATAACTTTGTTATTATTGGTTTGAGTACTATCAAAAATCTTACTTTTGTTAAGTTTGTATTCAAAACTTCAATAGAAGAAAGATTTTAAAATTCTGAAAAACGTAAAATACTTTCTTGTTACATACAATGCAACGAAAGTGGATATTTCAATATACCTATGAGGATGCGGTTAAGAACTTTATTATTTCAGGTATTCTGTCATGATATAATGAAAATATATTTCGGCGAATTATGTTTAATTTGACAAATTTGGATGATTTTGCAAATCAAGAACAGCATAACATTAACCAGGAGGTAGACGAAATTAATAGGTGCAGACCAACCCAATGATTTAATGTAAAAAGTTGGAAAATTACTTAGGATGATTCAAAACAAGGATAAAAAGAGCATTAGTAAAACATAAATATAAACTCTCAATACGGTTTTCGTCATAATACGAACAAGGAGCGTGCTATAATCGATTTTACTGCATAAGTATATTCTGTCCTAGATTTATTAAATTCTTACCACGTTGTATTTTTAGATTTGGTTAAATTGAGTTTTACAAGCTAATAGGAGCATATTTGAGCTTAATAGAGTCATATTTACTAAGTAGTTTCTTGGAGTTATGCCAATTTTAATGCCGCACGGTCGTTGGGGTGTCCCACAGGGATCCGTATTAGGGCATTTACTTTTTCTATTTATATCGACAATATCTTAAATAAACGGTTCCACGACAAAACGTCCGTGTCAAAACGCCGCCGTTAAAAAGTCGCAGCGACAAATTGTCGCGGTCATAAGCGTCGCTGCACAAAAAATTTACTTACTAAAATGTCACCATTAAAAGTGTCTCCGAAAAAAAAGGTCGTCACGCAAAAAATCGCCATAAGGGCCGAAACGCATTGAAAAAAAAATAAATATTCAAAATTTCAACAAAATTTTGTTGTATTTGTAAAAACCCCAAACCACTTTAGAATAGGTAAACAAAACTACTGTAACCTAACAGAATTAGATTAAATAAACAAAACTACTGTAACCTAGCTGATCTAGATTAGATAAACAATACTACTGTAACCTAACAGAATTAGATTATATAAACGAAACTACTGTAATGTAGCAGAATTAGATTAGAAAAACAAGACCACTGTAACTTAACAGAATTAGATTAGATAAGCAAAACTACTGTAACCAAACAGAATTAAATTAAATAAACGAAACTACTGTAACCTAGCAGAATTAGATTACATAAACAATACTCCTGTAACTAACAGAATTGGATTACACATACAGAACTGCTGCAACTTAACAGAGTTAAATTTGATAAACAAAACTACTGTAACCTAGCAGAATTAGATTAGGTAAACAACACTACTGTAACCTAATAGAATTAGATGACATGTATAAAACTACTGTGACTTAACAGAATTAGGTTAGATAAACAAAACTACTGTAACCTAACATAATTAAATTAGATAGACAAAACTATTGTAACCTAATTAGACTAGATAACCGAAACTACTGTAACCTAACAGAATTACTACGGCGACATTTTTGGTACGAGGCATTTAAGTTCGGCGATTTTTTTGATGACCACATTGCAGGAAGGTAAGTTTTTGTGTGGCGACGTTCATGAACGCGACGTCTTGTCGAGGCGACCTTTGGGTGGCGGCTTTATGGCGGCAACTCATCTCTTATCCGACACACTTATTTTCGCTACAGGTGATGATTGCATTCAGGTTACACACGGAAATTATTCTACAAGTAATTAAGTACTGGTTGGAAAATAATTATTTATCACTGAATTTCACTAAAATTGCGTTTCAAAACCGTAATAAATCTTTATATGTTAGTAATTCAATAACCCTTAACAAACTTACCTGTGATAAAGTTAGTTATTGTTAAATCTGTTTTTTGATTATAACATTTTTTATTATCCTTCGTTGAAGAGCGTTATGAGTTACAATCTTCACGACAGTTTAATAATTTTGATTTATTAAGACTCTGTTCTTTACTAAAATAAGAATAGGTTCTTTAGTTGGTATCTCAACTAATTCTTAAGTCTGAAGACGATAACTGTAATTCTTATCGAAACGTTGAAATTCATATAAAAGCTAAATAAATAGTACGCGCTTTAATGCCCAAAAGAACTTTCATTATGTGTGATAATCGTGAAACTTTCATGTTTAAGAAATAATGTTTTCACCAAATTCAAGACGACCTCTACTCATAATAGCTTGACATAACTTAAACTTTATATTATCAATTAAAATTTGACAAACATCGTCAACAAAAGGAGATACAAAGGTATCTTTTCTTTGCATATATGGTCTGACGCATTTAATTATTTATACAACAAATAGCTTGTTCTTTTCCTTTTTTAAAAGCTGGTAATACAACATCTCTACCAAAACAAACAGTCCAGTAGGAAGTGATCTGAAATAAATACTTTTACTTTGAAAGAACATGTGCTGATATCTTACCCAAGCGTATAACAATTAGTCCCCGTGAGGATATTTCATCTGATCAATTATTAAAACGTGCGAATTTATTACGACATCCAAGATCTGCAAACATGCAGCCACACTTTTGTATATCTCGCAACGTAGAAAATAAAACAACGTGTGGCAACACCTGCATATTTTAATACAGCTTCCTCAACTTTACACCATTCAAAGTGAAAGCAAGTTAACTTCCCAATTGTTCAAATAAGCTTGGAAAGCAATCGGTGATAGATATCAAAAGGGGCAGAAGGTTAGTAAAGGTGTACTATAAAGGATTTCTTTTAATCATGAATCCACAAATGAGATTAATGGCAGATAAAAAGGAAATTTGATTTAAACACACACTCATACCCAGTTTTCACTACATAAATCGATTTAAAAAATAATAATAAAAAGTAACGCATATTACGTCTTTTGCCCAATATTCCTGTTATTAAATGTTATTTTATAAATACGTATGCGGCGTGAACACTGCTAGAAGTGGAAACGTGAATTAATATTCCTATAAAATACATAAATTATTTAATTAACTCAATAAACGCAAGCTTATCGGTTATAAAGCTTTTAGTTTCTCGTCAAGGTAGAAGTTATCTCAGATAATTAAGAGATATTTGCATTTATTTAAATAGAAAAGTGTACCAGAGGATAGAAAGGGGATAGAAAAAACGGAGAAAAAATCAGCCCAAATTAATAATCTATAGCTCTAGTAACCAAAAATTCATCTTGAAGAAAAATAGTTCGGGTGACGACAGTGAAAAAAGTAAATGAAACAAAATGTAAAAGAAACGTAAAATTGCTAGTATCATTATTGTCCACATACTCCAACCATTTTCCTTCCAGCATTCACGCTTCGTCCAATCTCGCCATTCATTGTACCATCTGCAGTAAACGTTCTACCCAGATATACCAACACCTCCACTTGTTCCAGAATTTCATCTTGCAGAGTAAATATTGAGTGAACGCCGCAATCTTGATTTTGTAACGTTTACGTTTAAGTCCATGCTCTCACAGACTGTATCAAACTTCCTCAGAGCAGTTTGTAGCTCACCCGCACTGTCACTTGATAAGACTGGCATCTGCACACACCAGAACTCGTACATTTACGTCACCAACCATTACGCCATATGTATCGGTACATGCCAGCCTAACACATTTATCTATGAATACACTGAACAACAACGATGACATCACACAGCCTTGTCGCGCTCCTTTCTCAATATTAAAGTATTCACTCACACCTCCGCTCACCCTAGCACACGCCCGACTACCGTTGTATACTACCCTTATTCCGTATATTAGGCCTTTAATAACGCCATATTCATTTAATGAGTCCCACAGCTTCTACCTATTCACTCTGTCGTATGCTTTCTTCCAAAAGCACAGTTCAGCTTCCTTTTTACACTTAAACACTTTTATATCGCCTGCTGGAGAGCAGCCATCTGATCAACACACCCTCTCCCCGGCATGAAGTCACCCTGTACATCCTAAATCCTAGTTTGTGTTGTTTCTCATATTCTATCAATTAGTATTCTTCCAAATACTTTACCAGGAACACTAAGCAAACTTATTCCTCTGTAGTTCTTGCAATCACTCCTGTTCACCTTACTTTTATACAGCGATACAATGATGGCGCTCTTCCAATCCCTCGGCACTTTTCCACACTTAAGGCATTCATTGAATCATTCACAACCTTAGTATAAGCTTTGCACATCCATACTTTAACATTTCACCAGTGATTTCATCTACGCCTGCTCCTTTACCGATTTTCAACCTTCCTACCGATTTTTCTACCTCATTTATCCCAATATACTTCTCAGTTTCATTCTCACACTCTGACTGGCGCCATCTTGTGCAAATTCCATTTGTACGATATCTTCCACTTTCGTGTCTCATATGTAATCACTTTCGTGTCTCATATGTAATTTACTGTAACCAAACCAGGTATGAGTGTTCAAAACAGATAGTGCGATTGAAAGATTAAAATGTTTAGTGGACTAGTACTTGAGACAGCCAGTCTCAACTGTCAAATTTAAATCAACTTTATAAAAGTTAGTACCGCTTGAAAAACAAATTTGAATCTGCTTTATTAAACTAAATATCGCGTATTTATAAAAAACATAAATGCTAACTTTTGAAATTATTAATGGTGGCTAAAAGCTTAGTTTAGCCGTCAATGTATACAGTGAAATGTATTACGTTGCACTTCTAGTTTTAGTTATTCATCTAATTTGGTTTGAATTTTACACATTTTAGCCTTAATCTTTTTCAATTAGATATACCCTGAAGTACGTTTGTTTGTTCTTTTGGGGAGCGACTCCTGGTTCCCTTTTTATCTCTACCGGAACTTTTTTGATCCCGCCCGGACCGTGTGACGCCGGTGATTCCTTCCATCCGTAGGTGAGTAGTGACCCATCTCCTTTTTTTCTCTCCGCTTCCCGTTTGTACACGTAACAAAATTTCAGATTGTTTTAAAGGTAAACTTGATACTAAAAATGATATTATTGTTTATTTTAGATGATGCAGTAAATAAAGATTTGTAAGGTTCAAAAATCGATATTAAACTCAATCTTTCTTGATCTAAAATTTTCTGTAGTCACTGTTTCGAAAATTACCGTAAAAATGGTTAAATTGACGTAGTAGTGCCACCTAGGGGATTTCTATGGTTTTCCTACCGGTTTCAAAACCGTCTACTTAAAGGAAAAAAAATAATTTAAAGAAGTGGGAGTATAAACCTTTAAGAAGATATGCACTTAAGTTGCACCAAAATGCAAATTAAGTTTCCTACCACATACCTATAATTCAACAATAATTAAAAAAATTTTTCTTATATTTACAACTAAATGAACGAAGAACATAAATTACGGTATATTTTAATACAACTCAGTATGGGCTGTTACAATGTGACCTGATAACAAAAATGTTCGTCAAGGCGTTCTTAAAAATTTAGTTTTTGGGTAGCCATTTTGGTCGAAAATGAAGCATTCTCAGAAAAACTCAATTTCTGACTTAATTGACGGCATCATCATTTCTAGAAGAGAAATTTTTCAGTATTCTATATATTGTGATGTACTTACTTGTCTAAGATTTACTAATCGCTATTCTGTGCCGCATATATAAGAATAATCACTTTCCCTAAGGGGTAAGATATCTACATTCATTCAACTACTTGTAATTTTTAAATTTCGTTCAGTGCCGGAATATTATAAATAATTAAATCGCCCGTCTCAAGACTGATAATGATAAGCATTCGTTAATATACCACGTAGAGCTTGCCCTTAACCTAAGAGGTAAAGGAACGTTATGTGATCAAATTACAATCGCTTACATTATCTTATTTTAGCTGCTTGTTTTTTGTTTTTGTCCTTATTCTTGTTTCTGTTCTCGTTCCTGTTCTGGTTCTTGTTATTCCTTTCTACGTAATTCGTCTTCGATTGGCGTTCGCTATCTGGAATTAACCTTATTATGTACGGAATACAGATATTTTTTCTCCCTAATCGTTTGACATGGATGGTGATAACGATAATATAATCGGGTTGTACATTCGCTAATGGTGACGACTCGAAACTCTTATAACCTATGCTTGTCTGCATCTGAATTAACTAGGACAAGTTTGGTTATCATCAGGGTCTCCAGTATAACTACTCGTCCCACCAGGTCAGAGCTCTCCATTATCGCATGTGTTAATTAATTTCGTCTATAAATTTACATTAAAAATTTACGTGTGTCGGAAACCGCCTTCTGCAGTGGTCGATATAGTTACTACAAAATAATAAGATTGATTAAATTAAATTGGTAGAAGCGTTAACTATTTTATTGTGTGGCAGAACCTTCATGAACCGCACCTAGTGTTGTGTTAGCGGGATCGTCCATTTCATGATTTGGAAATTAATATCCGGAAGTGCTACCGTCTGCCCAGTAGCTTAAATGTTGTCATACCGGTTGTGTTTATAGTCTAATTTATACTTTTACGTCAAACTTTAGTGCGGGATAAGTTGTTTTTAAATTTGTCTTTTAGATTTAAGTATGATTTTATGCTGTGGATTGGAATGTTCAGGTTATATGCGACCTAATTCTAACTACCTGGGTATTTACATATAAATTTATGCGTCAAGTGCGAGCTGAACAGCCTTCTCCAAAAATATTGATGTGAGGGTTTGATTATTATTATGGGTGGGTTTGGGAAACAATGGCAAGCTCAACTATTGCATTTTCAAGTTGAAACTTAATCTGCTTTATGTGAATCTCCCTTTTCAGTTTAACACGGTGAAAAATATTTCTACGAACCCGAGAGGTCTAGTAAGTACTTCTAAAAATTAATCAGTTTTTTTTGTTGGTTGGTAATTAGCTAAATATTACGGCTTGCTCTCGTCAGAATTTACTCGGGGTGAACCCTTATATTTATATTTATTCATATACGAAGTTTTAATGTACATTATTAGTATAAATATTTACCTGTGATAGATAAGTGTGAACCTTACATGGCATCGGTCATACTAAACGTGTATAGTCATTTTTATTGACATATTGTACAAATTAAGATTAAAGGCACTGGTGTTTAGTTAATGTTTCTGTTTCTTTTCCCTGGTTCAAACTTTACGGGGTCTTTCTCATAAAACCATAATTTACTAGCTTGTGGCGCTCTTGAATTCCTGCTCACCCCCTTATCACTTTTACTACAACCTTTTCTCGTTCTCCCTAACTAACCAAATTAGATTCACTAAATGTCGGTACTCCAAAACTACCCACTCCAACAAAGTGCACTACGATTAATTTATCAATAACTAAGGTTTCAGCCGCGCTCACCAACTTCCTCCTGCGTAGTAGGTTAGACACGTGGAATATTGAAAAAAGTATAGATTTGGGATAAAACGGTTCAAGATAATCAAGCATTTCGTATGATTTTGAAAAATTGGTACAAACATTGAAGTTATTTAATGTATGGTTAATTAAAAAAAGTAATGTTTCTCTGGTTTTAATGTAACGTTTCTGCACAATATGTAAGTCGTCTTTGTTTTTGAAGTCTTCCATAATCTATAACCCGACAGTTGCGACTAAATGCCGAAATTACATAATTTATCATTTCTCTGTTCCTAATATTTTCTGATAGGTTTAACTGTATGGTTATTAAGTGTTTTTGTTCACCCATTGTAACAAATTATTATACACAAATGTATAGTTCTTTTGTAGAGTATGTAACGGTCTTAATTGCGACCCTGAAAATTATTGATTATGAGTCATCATTCACTTTATTCCACCATTTTAGAATTGGCTCCAAATAATTAACATTTTACTTATTTTACGTATTTGACGATACGATTTATCGAAAAGAAAATTGAGAAGTCGTTTTAATTGGTGTCAAATATGTCGCAAGAATGACCTAGCGAATCATTAAGAAGGCAAATGGCCTAATTTAGGAAATTATTTTAAAATATACAGGTTGGTCTAAAAAATCGTGGCAATAATTCTTTATATGGCACACCCCGTATATTATTACATTTTTGGATTCCTCTGTAAATGTACTTTACATTTTTAAAGCCAGACAAAAAAAAAACAGAATTTAAAAAACAATGCTAGTAGTGGTTAGGGGCCGGTTCTGTACCAATTCAAGGTCACTCGCCCTCTGGTGGTAAGAAATGTAAGCTTTTGGATCTCTTCAAGGTCAAACCTTTGGCGGGAAATTAAAATTTTTGGAGCTCGCTAAAAATAGAAATTTCAATGTCACCATCCTCATCATATTACAAGGTCACTCTGCGGTTAAACGTTTTGGCGGGAAATTTGTATGTCAAGGTCAAAAGCTAAAAATAGAAATTGCAATGTCATCATATTACAATTCTTAGAGGTCTAAAAATAGAGTAGTCAAGGTCAAATGTTATTGACCTGTGGGGTATCGTATGACATTCCTTAGAAGTATAAAAATAGAATCAATTCATGGAAACAAGAAGAATGCGAGTTGTTGTCTATGCTAAAAAGTAGACCAAGGTCAAATGGTGCTTATATTGACTAAATTGAGTCAAGATGAAATAATTTTCTAAACTAAAGGTAGGTATGTATTTAACAAGTTTAAACATGTTGTGATAGGTACTTAAGTCAAGGACACATTTTTGTGGTATAAACCACAGCGAGGTGTGTTGAGATCAGTCAGTTAGCAACTTGTAATTGTTAAACATGGAATTAGCAGGGTTAAACCAAAGCACCCATTGCAAACTTTTTAAAAGTGCATGTGAGCTCGAGATATCAAAAAGGTATACAGTGATTACTGTGGCAGTAATTAATACTAAGTATGGTGAACGTATAGTGATAGAAACGGATGATTTTAAATCTATATTACCTCAACGCTTTTATGAGTATTTGAAAAAAGAAAATCGAATGGAAGGATTTAAAACGCAGCTAAACACGAGGGATGTCTTCATGAGTAGTTTGGGTGCAGTCGGGAAAAGAACAAACATAACATTTTGTTTTTAATCGTAGTGCCACAACCCCACCCACATGATTTAACTAAAATCATTTCTTAAACAGCGTTTAGTCCTAGTACAATTTCAAGCAAGTACAGTCGTCATAATGCAGGAAGCAATAAAATCATTTCTGGAACGATTCAAACTCAGAAGTTCACCCACATAGTTGCAGTAACAATAGGAATAACAATTTTACCTTGCGTTGTTGGTGCTGTCAAAATAGTGATGGTGGTAATAGAAGTCAAAATGAAGAGAAACTTGGTGAAGGTTATTCTTCTAACACTGGCAGGCAGCCATATTATTTATCTGAAGTGCATAAACAAGCAGCTAATGATTACTTAATCGATTGTATTTATTATAAACTATCGAACGATACTCATCATGCAAAACATATGGAAATTGGATACAGTACGCACCTCAAGCTTGCACCAGTAGTGCGTGTGGGGTGCGCTAACTGTGATCAAAACGATAATGTAGTGTTGGATATGAAGGAATGGAATGATCTTCTAAGATGGCATTCATATGTAGAATTACAATTTTTCCGATCCCAAGAAATTGAAAACAAAAGTGACTGGTCAAATGTAAACGAAGAAGAAGATATAATCTCTGATCAACATTATGAATCTCTATCTAGCAATCTTGGTATTTATTACAATTGGGAATTGATTAAAGGATATGGCAGAATTTTGAAAACTGTTATGGTAGAAAACTACAACTGCTGTCCTTGCACATTCAATTCACATAGTATAGAAGAACTATTCAATTTAAAGGATATAATAAGCTGTAGATTGGAATTTCTTAAATCTCACAATCTGGTGTGTTTTTATGAAATGTTCATACAAGATGTTGACTACCGTCGTTTTCGTGAGAAAGAATTCCGTGGTGGTGATGATGACATTTATAAAGACATTGATGATGTTATAAATACTAAGTATAATATTAATTCACATAACACTGTATGTTTAATGGAAATATGGTATTATCGTCCTGCTTATCTAATGTATAGCATTTACTGAATAAAGAAATAACTATGACTTGTTTTTCTCAATTTAGGTATAAATACCCCGTTTTATCCATCTAGGTAAACAATGTTAGTTAAGAAGTGAATGAGTGCAGGTGGTGGTGGTTTAGTGAATGCTATTATCAATAAACTTCCGTTTGAATTCCATTTACTTGGTTACCTGTATTGCGGTCCTGGTACTACGTTAGAATAACGACTCGCACGCGGTGACCCCGGTATTAATCAATTAGACGCTCAGCGCAAACTTCACGATATCAGTTACAGAGATTACAGACGTTTAGATAGTAGACATAAAGCGGATAAAATTTTACAAAAAAGAACGAACTGCAGCTTTAACAGTCAGTGCCACCATGAAAGAAAAGAGAAAATTAGGAATGTGGTGTAAACGTCGATCTAATCTGAAGAAGAAGAAGAAATGCAATGGCGGAAATTTATTGCATTTACGAAAAACAAAAATTAAACCTAACGGAAATCTCACAGACACAATAAAGTCAGCGCTTTCAACGGCAAAACATGTGGTAAAAAGTTTAGAAGGAAAGAAGAACATTAAAGTTCCTAGATTAATTCCCCTACCTAAACAAGGAGGGTTTTTACCATTTCTTAATCCGTTATTCGCAGGATTATCAGCAATCGGTGCTTTAGCTGGCGTTGCATCAGGAATTGCTAAAGCAGTCAAAGATGCTAAAAATGTTAAAAAATTGCAAGAAGAGGCATCGCGCCATAATCGCATGATGGAATTGATCGCTATAGGCTCCGTGAATAAGAAAAGCGGTGCACTGTATCTAAAACCAAACAAATCTGGTGGTGGTGCATTATACTTAAAAAGTTTCCAAAAAATTGAATAGATTACCCGAAAGACCGTTAACGGATATTGATTTAAAGAAATACACCAAAAATGTACCTTACTTTAGGGATATTTTTATGAGAGATAGCATGCATAAATTACCACCGAAATATGAATCAGGAATTATTAACTTAGATAGCCAAAGAGGATCAGGTACATATTGGGTGGTAAAAATTACGATAGTTTCGGTAATCTTCGACCACCAATCGAAGTTATTAACTACTTTCAGGGGTGTAAAATATATAACAATTACAACCAAGATCAAGAGTTTAATACAATTATTTGCGGATACCTATGCCTACAATTTTTGTATAAATAATCAGGACATCAAATTTTCTAAGTTATGTCAATAACATTCAGTTTAAAAGGTGTTGGTAACACAGCTAGCTACAACTTCTATCCACCGATAGAGCTAGATTTGGGGAAAAAATACGATATTGTATTGGTTAGATTTTACCGCTGCAACAGCATTAGAAACATTTATACAGGCAACAACAGGTTTTATTTTAGAACAAATCCATCTCATTTGCAAGTGATTAATATTCTACACGGTGCATAAGAGTTAGATAAAATTAGCGATAATCTAAAATCTAAAATACCCACAGAAATGTTTATCATTAGAGCAAACAACAGTACACTTAAATGTGAGATAAACAGTTCATTTGAGATGTATTTTACTAAAGAAAATTGCGTTGGGCGCATGCTAGGGTGTAAGTTTAAAATATTAGAACCAAATACTTTACATACATCTGCGTGAGACATCCAAATACTTAAACACGCAGAGTACAACATTATAAGGGGATCTTATCGAAACGGGAAACCTGCTAAAGTATTATATGAGATTGATGTTTCAGTTCCACCAGATTATCGTGTAGATAAAACTCCAAGCAATACTCAATATTTAGAAGTAAACACTGACATTATTAGTAATATAACAATTAATTTGACTAATCAAAAAGGTGAATTAATAGACTTTGGTAAAAGTGAACCATTCACAGTACGCTTAGAACTAAAAGAACATGGGTCTGAGAATTGATCCAGGACTAATTCCATCTTTCAAAAATTCATATAAAAGACATCCCTACAGTAAGTCATGAATTAGTCATCAACCGTCATTGCGGTTAACATCTGCAGAGAAATACTTTTTAACGTCAATTGGTTTAAAAGTTCTCAATCACAATGGCAGAATCGTTAAACGTCTTTCAAAACGTACATTTTGATGATACTATAGTTAAATCAGATATTCACACTTATCTTCCATATGGATCTTCTGAACATGGACCTTCCGAAGAAATATGCATCTCAATTCAAAGTCAAGATCTAATTACGGCTGCTTATGATGGTTTTCCGTACATAGAAGGTAAACTTGAGCTCAAAAAAGAAGATGAAAGAAAAGCATGCAGCTTAACCAAAAATATCCCGAACCTTCTTTTCGAAGAAATTCGTTATGAGTTAAGTGGTCAGAGAGATATATTTCTTATACGGCAAGCAAAATCAAAGCACTAAACCATTTGGGATGGTCACCAAAGAATGAAGAACCATTACAAATAGAATTCGATGAGCAAAATGGAGGAAAATCTTTTACAGTATGCAAACCATTGAACCACATATTTGGAATAATGGAGGATTATCGTCAAGCAATCGTGAATATGCTCCAAGAGTTAGCTTTAATTCGATCTAGAAGCGATACAAACTGTTACTATGGTGAAATTGATGCCTCAATAACCTTAAATAAAATTCAATGGAAAGTACCGCACTTAACACTTAGTGATGCTGCTAAACTTAACTTGTTTCAAAGAATCAATAAAAATTCTATTATTACTGTTCCATTTCGTCAATGGGAGTTATATGAATTACCTTCTTTCAAACAGGCAACCTCAGACATATGGCCAATAAAAACATCAACGCATCTGGAAAAACCACGTTGGATAATTGATGCATTTCAACAAGGTAAAAGGTACACAAAGTCAACAAGGGCCGGAAATTTTAGTCACATTAACATCAAAAATCTTAAAGTACGTACATCTGAATTCTGAGTATTATCCACATGAAGCAATGCATTTGAACTTCAGTACTAACCAACCTGCCTATCACTATTTTTTGAAATTTCGATGTGATTACTATGGTAAAAATGATAAAGATGCATTATTCAACTATTCCGAATCCAAATCATGTCCAGTATTTGTAATAGACTGCTCTAACAAAATGAGTCCTTAAAAACTCAACAGTAGACATCAAATTAGAAATGGAATCTCTACCACCTTTCGATAATGGAATTTGTTGTCTATGGTCTTATTCTCCATGACGCTATTGTGCAGTACAGCCCTCTCACTGGGGAAGTGAAAAAGTTATAGTTATTGTAATATAGCCTAGTATATAAATAAAAATGTTGTAATTATGCGCTTAGCTTTATTCCATCCACTAACGATGAAAGTAGTTGCTCAAAACCAAAAACTCTCAATTCAAAATCATGACTTTGATGAAAATTCTATTATTTCAAAACACGGCGATTTACTTCCTAATAGTATACGTGGTATTGTATGTGGCGACTCTAATTGTGGTAAAACAAACGCAATGATCAGTCTGATTACTGAAAAAAATGGTTTGACATTTAAACATGTATACGTATACTCTAGTCATTGAATCAAAACAAGTATAAACTTTACAGGAAATCTTACTTCCAATGAGGGATATAGGTTACTTTACCTTCAATGATAATCAAGATGTGATTGAGCCTAATTGTGCAAAATCAAACTCTATTTTTATCTTTGATGATATCGCTTGTGAAAAGCAAAATAACATAAGGGCATATTTTTCTATGGGTAGGCATAAAGATATTGACTGTTTCTATTTGCGTCAAACTTACAGTAAAATTCCAAAGCAATAATTCGTGACAATGCGGATCTAATTATATTATTTGAGCAAGATGAATTAAACCTAAAACATGTGTATGAGGATCATATAAGTCCCACCATAAGCATGAAATTATTTCGGGACATGTGTTCAAAATGCTGTGTAGATCCGTTTGGTTTCATGGTCATAAACAAGGATGCTGAAGTTAATAATGGTCGCTATAGGAAAAGATCTGATGAATATATAATACCTTAAACTGCTTACAGTAGTTTAGTAGGTACTGATCTCTTTAGGTATTAACAGCTATCTGTTTGTGTAAACAGCTACTTGTTCGAGGTAAACCGCTATCTGTTCAGCAAACCCGCTTTGCTGCAATGGATAACAAGGAAATGATATTAAAGAAAAAAATTGTACAGGCTCGTAAACTAATACAGCAGAAGTATAACAGTATTAAAACTGCTCGCATTGATAATGGAAGAACATTTGCAAGTACTTATAAACCCCTAATAGAACCTCTAACTGTAATACTAAATAAAATCAATCCAGATAAAAAACACCTAAAAAGGAGCACATTAGCGTTAAACCCAAAGAACCACCCCTATTCAAATTTACGAGAAAGCACGCTACTACCGCCACTAGCCCGCTAGCTCAAATTCAACGGACTCCACGTTTCACTCCATTAGGTAATTCAAGAATGGGTGCTACTAGCCCACTAGCTCAGCTTTCATTTTTTCAAACAAATCCTCCTCCAGGTCTTCGTACACCATCTTTCTTAGATACATCTGTAGTAGGAGAGATTAATATTGAAGAAGAAGAAGAAGAACCTCTTAGTGTCACAGATGATTCTGCTACTCGTAATGAACCCATCTCAGAAGAATTTCTCGAGCAGTACCATGAATTACCTCGTATATACGTTGAACGTATTACGAGGGATCCTGAAGGTGTTATTGATCATACTTACGGAGTCCACCATGATACCAAACTGACAAATGGACAATTAGCAATACTCCCGTTACAATTGAAAGAAACGATATGATTATTAAAGGTGTTACGTATAAAGGGACTCCAGGTTTATATGATCTACTTATTATGAATGAACCCAATCTAAATCTAGTAAATTCAAAAGATAGAAAAGATTATAGAAGTATTTCAGAAGCTACTAATGTTGTAAGACGAGATTATGACGTAAGTGGGCAAATTCGAGGGAGCCGCAGCAAAAAGTATACCCTTGCTATCATCATCATCACCCACGACCAAGAGAGGCGGAGCTATGTTTTTTAAGAAATTAACAAACATGCCGATTGAATACAAATATTGTAATGATGTACATAAACTAATTCGTGATCTAGAGGCATTGTGGGCAGAAAAATTGGCAGAGAATACAGGTGTCGTGAATGACATATCAATTGTAGAAGAACTATATGAGGATGGGTACATTGAAAAACCAAACAGCCGTTTTTTAAACAGTATAAATGAAAATGCATTGATGTCGACATATCATAACTAAAATGACCCTTGACAAATGTGGACGTTCACATGTCCAGTATCATTTCAAGAAATTAACCCCTCAGTTTAACCTGATTGATGATAATCAATTTGATATCGAAAATAGGAGACTCAGCAATGTTGCCAGCCCCATAGATCCTCAAGGTGCCATCACTAAGCAATACTATTTATCAACAAGGCTCAATTTGGATGGAAACCGTTTGACGCAGTTGGCGGACCCGGAAGATGATCATGCTATAAGCAAAGCATATCTTGATTTTTGTTTACAAGCAGTTCAGAAAGCTTTTAAAGGAAACTCTAACGCTTATCTAGTGTTGGAGCAAAAACTATATGGACTTAAAGAAATTGTGGATAAATTAGTACCATGTCCAAATTACAACTCGTCAACGAATTGCATAAACCTGCACAAAAAAATTTTAAACGAAGGCGCACAATAATTAGAAGTTTTGATGACCTTTGGCTAGCAGATTTGGCTGAATTTAACACATATGCCAAACAAAATAAGGGCTATAAGTATATATTAGTGGTTATCGACTGTTTTTCGAAATACTTATGGACTAAAGGATTAAAAATGAAAACAGTTCAATACGTTACCGAGGCCATGCAAACAATCTTTAAAAAAGGACGGAAACCTACCAATTTGCAGACAGATGCAGGAGAAGAATTCTACAATGAGCATTTTACTAAACTAATGCAGCGTTATGGAGTCAATAATTACTCCACCTATAGTACAAAGAAGACTGCAATTGCGGAACGTGTTAGCAGAACCATTAAGGGTGCTCTATATAAGTCATTCAGCCTACAAGGTAAATACAAATGGATTGATACAATTGATGCCATAACCATTTATTATAACAATCATATGCATAGAACTATCGAAATGAAGCCCGAAGATGTCGGTAATCATACAAAGCTAGAGGCTTAGACTCACATAAAAATATTCGATAGGAATTGATATTCTGTGGGTGACATAGTACGAATCAGTAAATTTAAAAGTATTTTCGCCAAAGGATACACACCCAATTGGTCTAGTGAACTATTTAAGGTTGTGAAAGTTCGCATTACTAACCCCACTACGTATATGCTGGAAGACATGAAGGGAAAGCCTGTACTGGGAGGATTTTATGAACATGAATTACAAAAAAACAAAGTATCCTGATGTGTACCTAGTACAAAGAGTGCTTCGCTCCAAGAATAATAAGTTATTCGTAAAGTGGCGGGGATTACATGAAAGATCATGGATTAATAAGAATGATATTGTTTTATAACATTTAACCTGTAATTTGTGAAATAAATTACTTATATTAGTTATACAGTTTGTATAAAAGGATGTAGCTCTTAGATGAAATAAAACGCACAAAAAAATTATAGTATTTTATTTTTTAAATATAAATATTACATTTATTTTTAAAATTTCATTATCTTATAAAGTGAACCTAAAGTACTTCTATAATCACTTAAATTACGGGATGGCCATATCCCCGAATCTGGCCCACACCTCGTCCCAAGCAGGATTTTGAATTTGTTTCACCTTTATTGATATTGTCTAGTATCCAGTAATAGATTTTGTGGTGCTCATTGTTTTCCCACGGCTGAAACTTATAGTTGATATTTAGTTCTAATAATATTTCAATCAAAATATCGAGGCACTTGTAGTTAGCATAATATGCCGTTTTCTCAATACATTCAGTTACAATAAATAAAGTGTCTTTGTAAGCAATATTTTCTAAGATAGATTTAACATTTGTTGAATCATGAACCCATAATAAACTGTATAGATACATTTTAAGCGGTATGTCACCAAGTACATTCATATCGTCTAAGATCCTATCTACTTTATCAAATATTAATGAATTGTAGCCTTTATCGGTACACAATTTCATAAAACTTTTAATGGTATCGTCTAATTAAATTTTTTTTATCAAATAATGTATTAATAACCTCAGTTGCACACTTTGAGTTTATAGCACACCAGTAAAAACACTCATCAGGAATAACAACATATTGTAATATATTCAGCACAAATAAATAGCTTTCGGGGGAGGACTTTTCCATCAAAGAACGCTTCAAGTATTTTCTGTAGATTTTATCACTACTGTACCATAGCTCTTCCTGCAATTTGTGTTCAAGACTGTTCATGCTGATAAAATTGTTTTCTGAAACAGAAGACGAATAAAATGCTATGTAAAGTTAAATCCCCAAGGTCTAGTATAAGTGAAATTGAAATTTACTAATCGTTTATCATCACAAGGACTAAGTACTACTTTATTCTGTTTGATTGTAAACACATCATGTTTATTTGATCTTATCAGATGCTGATAACGCCTTATTACGTCACCATCAAACAAAACATGTTTATAATCATTTGTCGTAACCTGTTTGACGCTTGCGCGGGTAGAACCCTTTGATTTTTTTACAACTTTTTCATCAACCATATAAGCATACATTTTTGCACGAAGTCCTACAGATTCCAACATAATCGCGCCATGATTTTCATCTTTCGTTAAGCCAGGGACTTTTTTATTTACTAATGGAATTCCAAAGATATTGTTAGGGCTATAATCAGATGTATCGAATTTATAAATGTCCTCTTTAATGCATTCATAGATATCGGGAACTGAAAAGGCGCATATGAGGCTATCCGTATCCATGTACAAGAGGTTAGCATTATTATAAAACTGGGATAGCGTGTAACCATAATGAAAATTGTATAAAAAAGTTTTTGAAACGTCTAAAACACTGAATCCTGCATATATGGGTTGATTGAAATATACTTCTAGCTTATTCATTTGAATGATAAACATATCATTATCAAATATTGTACAACTATGAAAATTTTGTTTCGGGTGCCAATGGTAGATCACTGTGACTCTCATGTAATTCTATGAGATAGTCTAAATCACACTTGAGTATATAGCCAATTTACGAATCATCGGGATGGTTTATTAAATCTAAAGTTTCAAAATTATCAACAAAAGAAGAATCGCCAAATGGTAGAAATTCTGACATGGTGGCTCAATATAAATTATTTACGTCGTAGTACATTAAATACGCACTTTCAGAAGTGGGATCAAATTTTTCCCCCATGTACTTATTGTTAGCTTTAGCATATCGATTAGAACATTGAGCCACATTACCTCTAATTCCTCCTAAACATTAGCATATCAATATCTGTAAATAGTTCTAACTGTACTTGTGTAATTTTAAGTATAGCATCGAATGCCAAACCGGGGGCTGTATAATAATGCAGAGGATCAAGCTTGTAAGTAGTTAAACAAGTTTGTCGAAAGTTTTACGAAAATGTCTGCTAACAGTGGAACGTCCGTTTTTAGATATAATTCCGAGAAATCCCCTAACTATTTAATATTAAATGTGTTACAAACATTAACTGCATGTGCAAAACTCGCATCATTGATTCCCTTATTAGTGAGATGACTGAAAAACTGTTCCTTGAGAGGGAGCCTGGTCTCATTTAATTTATCCCAAGTATCGAGAACTAGTAGCGAAAATCCTTCGGCATTGTTACAATTAGCGTGGGTAATCATTTTTTTACTATTTTCCAAATAGTCCGACAACTTTTCAATACTACTACTCATAAATCTGAAAAAGTCAATAAATCTAAACCTAATTTTAGTGCCTTTCGTGAAAGAAATATATCTTTGTTTGTTTATGGGTAGCAGTGAAATCTTATCGGGAACAGTAGGCAATTCTCTAATGAGCAAACGACTATCATAACCTGACAAATTATGAAACACGACTGGCGGAATGTGGGAGTCTTTATAGTTTAGGTTACAATTCTGATGTGATGCTCTCCGAAATGCACCAGTGAAATGGTTATGATCCCTAACTTTTATATCATAATCAGTAAATGGTTTTCCGCAAATGTGGCAAATCGTGGTGCTTTCCAAGTGTTCAACCTGATTGGGAGTTAAAGTATCCATAGGAATTATTTTATTGATTATTTCGGTAGTCCAATGTGCAATACTTTGAAGCTCTTTAACAAACCATTGAATGAAATCGTTTCTTCTATAAAGTCTAAATCGTGATAAAGAATCATTGTATGAACACTTTAAGCAGTAACCAGTGCTGAATGGTGTATGTTTGGAGTAAAATATCGTATTGTTTTCGATATCTGTTAAATTTGTACACTTTTCCAAAATACTTTCTAAATCTGCATAAATTACAAACGGCACCTTTTCCTGAAATGTGAAATTTTTAAACTGCAGAAACTATTCTGCTTCAGTGGGTAGCTTGACAGAGCATCGATTAAGTTGATTACTGAGTGATTTTGTAAAAGGTGATCTGAAGAAAAATGGTTCAAACATCGATAATAAATGAATTTCTTGTGCTCCTTATTCGCTAGTTGTTTAGAAAGAAGAGCCGACATATCTTTAATCCACGTGAAATGATAAACTATTATTTTTTGTATTAAATTTACCCGCAGCTTGATAATTAGCAGAAAGTACTGAAAGATTTATGGGTTCCCTCGCACTATTTTGATTTTCACTTAATACAAATGGTAATATAACTTTCCCCTGAATGCAAAACAAATTAATGGAGAGGTTGTTTAACTGTTCAAATTCTTTTACATCATCTAGTTTAATGGGGAAGAGAATTTAATCATAATTCAAAACATGCATAAAATGAGGATAACTGTAAACTCTATCTGAATGATGTTGCACGGGGTATAGTTCCGATACAACGGCTCACAGGAATCAATACTCATCGTCAATTTTAACATTCACTACCGCATGCTTTACTGCTATAAAGTAGGGAACTTTAACATAAGTTGAAGGGCAACCTCTGAATGGGACATAGTTATTAATATTCACCTTTAAATGTAATACTTCATGTAATGCCCAACCGAAATCCCTTTCGGAAAACTCCTCTAATTTTTCTGTAATTTATAATAAATGCTTTCATTATACCACTTACGTAAATTGGTCGCAATATTGATGGTATAATGTCTTCAACTCGATAACGTGATTTTGAGGATGGACAAAATTGCAGACTAAAAGGACATTCACCTTTAGCATCGATTGCCTTAGCTTTAATTTAACCTTTCGTGCAAAACCATTGTATGCATTTTGTAAAAAAATAAGAGGGTCCTTGATGTTTGCTATATTGACTATAATTCCCGTAGTAACCTACCATTAAAACCAACTTAATTTGCGTGTATGCTTTTTAGCGACATTGACAATTCCACTACCTATTTTCTCTGAAGCGTTCTTTAACTGTTCAACTCTTATAAGATAACACTTTAGCAATGATAAGTTACTTTCGAGTTTAAGCAAATTTTCGCATGTCTAAATAAATTTTATTTTGAATTGTATCTTGAGAGTGCCAACTTAATTATAACTGATATGTAAAAATTAATAATTTAAGTAACTGTAGAAGTACTTTAGGTATACAGTTGCAATTCTAGCCGGGAGTGCAATACACTGACTGGTATAAAACTGCTCTTTATCTGCTTATATGGTAATATAAACCCAGCATTCAAGGTAACACTGCTTATAACTTGTTGCAAGAGCTTCAGTGTTCATAGACAGATGCATAGATTGCATTTTGTAGCGTTTACTGGGAACATCTATTAACCTTGACATCAATACTCTTCTCATGGCTTATGCTGCATCACCTTTCCTTGCAGAGGAGTTTTATTTAAAACATTTCTTTGCATTTTGTAGCGTTTACTAAGAATATGCATTAACTTAACCTTGCTGACAGCATGAGAAATGCCTTCTCATTTCTAGATTATGCTGAATCCATTATAGTTCGTCACCTTTGGTTGCTCAGGTCAGTTCATTGTACTAACCACTTCCACTTGTTATCAATTTCGTTAACGTTAACAGATCTATGTGTATATAATGTTAAAGTTTTAATTCAATACTCATTAATAAGTCACCATTAGTATTGGCTTCGTCCAGTAAACAATCTAAACTCATTGAAAAGGCAGGCAACACTTTGTATTTTGCATGATGTTTTAGTGCGCCCATCAAATAACACCGTAGAACCAGCACCCTTTGAACAGACCATCCCCATTATCTCCATAAGGGATAATGATGTAGAGGATGAATTTTCGAAGTATTTCGAGAGGTATATATAATTTTAATTAATATGATAGTTTCCTTTTATTAATTCATAGAGAATTTTTAATACAAATAAAATTATTCATCATTTCAGCATAACGCCAACAACCACGGTTATAGCAACACTCTCACAACCAACACCGCTGCGAAACCTACAATATGGAGGAAAAAATTTGGCTCTTATAGAAGGGCACCTCACAGCAGGATGATGAGCAGGACCCACCAACCCTTCAGGCCTTTAGGGAAAAAAGTATTCGGTGGTTACGAAAGCTTAACAAGGACTATATTAATAGTGAGGTGGTGGAGATCGGGCGAGTGGAAAGACTGAATGAAGAACTGGTGAAGGTTAATCAATATTTAGAGTGTGTGCGGCAAAATATAGTAAATACTGAAAATATAATGCGTACTTTAGAAGGGATGGATGTGTGATGTGTTTAATTTTTTTTTTGTGGAATTTACTATATAGTTATATTTTCATTGTAAAAAATAAATGTATTTTTTTTTATATTTTTATTATTTCTCGTGAATTATTCTCATTATCCAAAAAAATTTACTAAAGCTAAAAAAATGTGAGTGATAGTTCAATTTGCGCTAGAAAAGTGAAATGATCTACGTTAAGGACAAAATTGAAAACATCTGGAAGTCTGACTTACTCATGTATAAATAGGTTTTGGCATCTTATAATTAAAAAAGAGCATAATGATACGCCTTGATTTTAATTTGTTTTCAACTTTTGGTATGTCTAGGTTTTTTGCTGTTTTTCCTAGACCTTGAAGCAAATGCTTTACCAATTATATGTTAAATTACCACAGCACTATAATTTAACATATGTAGTTGAAATTAAATTAAAATTTAAAATTGCAAAGAACGTTCTGCATTGTGCTTTTAATAACACTTCCAATTATTGATAAAGATATCTCTTTGTTAGATTTAACTGGGTTATTTTATTTGATGTAACGTTTGGATTTGTGAATGCTTCTATCATTTTAAAATTGAAGTTTTTCACAACTTTACACTTACATCATAACTCGATTAAATTTTGTTAAATGTGTTTTTTGGATGGAAAATTTCATTGTTAGCTTTCGTCGTAGAGAGTGTTCTGGTTTATCATCTTTGAGGCAGTTTAATAATATTTAATTTTATGACCTAGTTATTCTTTACTAAAAATTTTATAGTTGGCTTTATGTTTCCCAAACTGTTATACTAATAGCAGGCTTATGTTTGTGTTTTAATTTTTCAAATTTGACAAAATTGTTTACTACATCTTTAACAATTTTTAACAAACATTACTACTGACGAAGATAACTGTAAGTGTTATCGAAACGTTTAGGTTGTATAATTTAAAGTACACCATTAAAAAATCCCAAAAAAGATAAGTACTTTACAAATATGTTTAACATTTACTATACTGTATGACATTTCCTATTGATACTCAACTTTTGGTATGTCTAGGTTTTTTGCTGTGTTTTTCCTAGACCTTGAAGCAAATGCTTTACCAATTATATGTTAAATTACCACAGCACTATAATTTAACATATGTAGTTGAAATTAAATTAAAATTTAAAATTGCAAAGAACGTTCTGCATTGTGCTTTTAATAACACTTCCAATTATTGATAAAGATATCTCTTTGTTAGATTTAACTGGGTTATTTTATTTGATGTAACGTTTGGATTTGTGAATGCTTCTATCATTTTAAAATTGAAGTTTTTCACAACTTTACACTTACATCATAACTCGATTAAATTTTGTTAAATGTGTTTTTTGGCTGGAAAATTTCATTGTTAGCTTTCGTCGTAGAGAGTGTTCTGGTTTATCATCTTTGAGGCAGTTTAATAATATTTAATATTATGACCTAGTTATTCTTTACTGAAAATTTTATAGTTGGCTTTATGTTTCCCAAACTGTTATACTAATAGCAGGCTTATGTTTGTCTTTTAATTTTTCAAATTTGACAAAATTGTTTACTACATCTTTAACAATTTTTAACAAACATTACTACTGACGAAGATAACTGTAAGTGTTATCGAAACGTTTAGGTTGTATAATTTAAAGTACACCATTAAAAAATCCCAAAAAAGATAAGTACTTTACAAATATGTTTAACATTTATTATACTGTATGACATTTCCTATTGATACTCAATTAATTTGGAAGATATTAAAAATGTACGTTTTATATCGAATAGTGATCTGTAATATTTCACAGTTAAGGAAGGATTTCTTTAATAAAAAAAACGTTAGAATTTTTTAGATGAACAACATATTACAAATATTTCCGAAATAAATAAAGGATTTTATTTTACGTCAGTTTTTATCTTAAAAATTTATTGATTTTGTACAGTATTAAAATGTGAATATAAATTTATGCAAAATATCACGAGAGTATTGTTAGTTGCCTAACATTTCAGGGTTCACTTTATGTATGGTGCATTTTAAAATTAAAAGCTTTTCCTAACGTCACAATTTTTATTATTTATTACATATAAATACAATAACTCATTTAAATACTACAACATATTAATACCAAATATGTTTAAGTGTTTTTTTTTATTTTCAAACTCTCATTCTTCTATTTAAAGGATTTTATTTTACATCAGTATTTATCTTAAAAGCTTTTTGATTCTGTACAGTATTAAAATGTGAATATAAATTTATGCAAAATATCACGAGAGTATTGTTAGTTGCATAACATTTCAGGGTTCACTTTATCTATGGTACATTTTAAAATTAAAAGCTTTTCCTAACGTCACAATTTTTATTATTTATTACATATAAATACAATAACTCATTTAAACACTACAACATATTAATACCAAATATGTTTAAATGTTTTTTTTAGTTTCAAACTCGAAGCTGCCTCATTCTTCTATTTATTTCATACACCCCTAAATCTATCTTTAAATCTTTAAATTTTCATATCAACATCTCCAACCTCTTCTTTCGCTCAACAATAGTTAATACTTGTTCTTTTCTTGCGCTTCTTATCTTGCATACTACTTTCGTCATTTCTGCTAATACTTAATCGTGCGCACCCAAGGAAGCCTTTTATTATAAATCCGCATCCTTCAAAACCGCTAACCTAGAGAAAAATGTTTTCTTCTTTCCATGAACTTATTCTATTTTTATACTCTAGGAAATGTCATACGATACCCCTACAGGTCAATATCCTTTAACCTAGACCACTCTATTTTTAGACTTTTAAGAATTGTAATATCATGATGACATTGCAATTTCTATTTTTAGCTTTTGACCTTGACATACAAATTTCCCTCCAAAACGTTTAACCGCAGAGTGACCTTGTAATATGATGAGGATGGTGACATTGAAACATCTATTTCTAGCGAGCTCCAAAAAAACAGCATATTGGAGAAAATCTTCAGTTACAGGTGATAAAATAAATGACTGGTGGTGATGAACTGTAGCTGCGTCATGCTTGACTATTTCTTTGTAAGATACATACATTCCAAAGGGCGATACTGCGTCTATTAAGCGTTTAGATGCAAATCGTCGATGACAAAATATCTGAAGACCAAGTTGCAATTGCTATATAATCTTGGACGAACAGCTGCCAGAATGTCATGACTAATGGCAGTGCATTTTAGTTTAAGATGATCCAGTGCATATCTCCGATTTTTTAATTTATTTCTTCTAACAAAACAGTCAGAGAATTTGGAATCTGGTCATTCATATTCGCAAACATTTTCCTAGGACGAGCATAATTTTCATTATTCACTACTACTGATCTAATGTCTTCCCAAATAATAGGTACAGCTGTTTTTATAATTCGAAGGTGTTCTTCTACTTCATCGTGTTTTCTGTTGTCATACCACGATTTATTTAAAATATCATATTGTGCATCAGTGAAACAAATAATAGTTTTTACCATATTTTTAACAATTCTACTCTTAATAGTTTTGTCATCTGAAACATAATCTTTGCACACATCTTTTAATTCGTTTAAAGTGAACTGACATTCATCATTATTCTCAATATATGAATATATTTCTTCCATCGCTGGTAATACTATACTGTCTTCGAGACGACCAACCGCACCACTCGTAGCAGGCTGCACAACGATTTTTTACAAATAAAATAGACTTCTGCCATTTTTTTTTTTGATAATTGATTGAATTTATACAATAATAATTGTATAAAAATAATAAGTGAGCACGTCCGTCCCTAAGAAAAATCACTTAATACTAACGTTGGTTTGTTCGTATACTTAAAATCGCTCAATTCTGTAGGTAACGGATCGCGAAAATTTTATTATTATAATAAACGTTTGTCAAATCGCCGTTGTTACCGTGATAGAAAAGATAATTAGTGGATTTTTAATATCTTGATAATACGTCGTAATTTGCTAATGTCAAAATATTTTTATTTATATATTTTTATGTAAGAAATTTGAGAATGTATGTAACTGATATTTGCCTAGGGTTGTAAAACACATGTGGGGGGGGTGAGTAGCAGGTGTACGCTTAAAACTGCTTTACTGAAGGGGCGTAACGAATCATTGGAATTTCTTTTGCCCCGATTCTTAATGTAAAAATTTCGCTAGCCTAATAAGTAATTGTGTCGGTACAGACCGCAATCAAACAATATCTTTGTTTGTTACTTGGAAACTCGAGAGAGAAATGTAGGGGTGTTACGGACGAATGCATTTTTTAAATGTCGTGCAATAATTAATATGAAACTGTTCTAACGTAAATTAATGTTTCTTGTTTTTATATTAATTTTAAAAAATGGGGGTTGATTGCTGGAGTAAAGATGGTTAGGTTTGAAATCGGGAGACAGTTAGTTATAGTTAGAGTATCAATCAAGCCAGATCGATTTTGAAGTTAATTAAATACCTTTATTGTATACAGTTTGTCTTTAAAATATTTTGTGCGTGTTCATTTCCTTTTGAATTAGCCAACACTAATTTCTCTTTTCTTTTGGGGTTAATTATAATGTGTTTTTCAAATATTATTCTATAAATAACGGTCACCCTTTTTGAAGTTAAAACGCGTATGTTAGCGATTTGTGTCTGTGGTCAATTAAGGGAATATATACGCAAGTGTAAGTAGGTATTTTTATATAAATTAAGGCTGGCTACAAATGACTCTGCAAGCCTATATAACCTATTAAACATCGAGCATTGCCTTGCAAAGGTATGTTATTCGCAAGCGGGCTCCTTAAGCTCAAAGCAGTGAAAATTAAGGATAGTATAGGGCTCCCACACTCTGGTATTGGAATGAATTAGCCTTGTTGTTTGTTGTATATATTTATATTTTCGTAGAGGTGGGCTGATGAACAGGTACGTGATACCGCTTTGGTTACTAATTGTAAAAGGCAATTACCAAGTGTGTATACATTCCCGAGATCAGATAACCGTTAAACACCTCGAATTTTATTTTTATTGTTGTACAGATGAATGTGTAACCTGATATATATCGGTCACGATGTTGTGATCTATTTATAACCTATCCTTTTAAAGCTTTGTTTTAATGAGTTTTTTTTTGTCAGTTGTTAGGTAGAATTATTTGCCTGCGAGTTGATTTCTCTTTGTATGTGATTTATTGTAATTTGACTTGCGTATTTTGTGCTTTGGTGGTCATTAAACAATTGGGTACGTGTAAATTCCTTCTCTGTTTTCTGTTGTCCTTGCCTTTACTTTATTATCACCTGCGCAATTTTACTATTGTATTTTATATGTACCGTAATTTGCTTTATTGTTTTATGTGCTTTTTTACTTAAAGGTCGGCATGATTGGTTTTAAAGGGCCACATGGTTGGTATTACGATTTTTATTATGATTTTTATTTTGATTATTTATGACCGTGCGTGTGACTACATGTGTTTTTTTTTTGTTATTGTGTTTTTGTGTAACTAAACTGCTTTTTATTCATTTTCTCTTAACGTTATAATTTTGTGCGCACTTTAACCTGATTTATTGGTGTTTTCCTGTATATTTAACCCTTTCTTTGTTTTTTTTTTGTGGGTTATTTGATTTATTAATGTACTTGTGCAATTACTTATTTATGAATAACGTGGGTTGTATTGGTGGTTCTTTCATACAATAGTAGATTAACGGGCTGAACCACCGCTGCGCAAAGCTCATTGATTTTAATTTGAGTGGTCCCATTTTTTTTTACTTGCCCCTCATGATGCTACACTAACGTCGTCCAGCCTATCTAATTCAGACAGCACAACGTACCTACCACTAGACGGCCACTTCGTTTGATCGGAGTTGAGGTTTGCGAGTAATTAAATACCAGACTTGTAACTAAATGCTAACGTTTTAATTAGTGCCAGGAAGGTCAAAGTAAGGCAGGCAATTAATTTGAGTAGTAGTAACATTATTGTCAGTCAAGTCAAGATAAATCACTAAGCGATTGTTTTGTTCTTGAATTTGCATTATTGCAAATAAGTTTAAATTACACTTTTCAAGATAGGGTACCGGGAGACGCTACAATACAGACAACAGGTATAAACAAGTTTATACTCTGACAAAAGAGAAGCGAACAGATGTCCCTCAAGGTTGTATAACAAACGAAAACTTTTTGGTGTACTTCCTTCTTCGTCTGCCTATTGCAGAGTAAAGTTGACACTATTGTGCAGTATATATGTGGTAGTATGTGTTATTATGGAATTTGAAACTTTCACGAAAATAATTTTTTCAATATTTTTAAGGCACATTTAACGTTTAATGACAAATATTAGACACACAGCTACCGTTAAGGAGTGGGTACTGTACGTTACAACTATTTGAATCGAATTTTCTTAAAAACCGTTGGTCTTACGAAAAAAGTAAAATTTATTTTTTCTAGACAATTTCCTAAGCTACAAATTTGATAACCAGTATTTTTCGATAAAAGTTACCATTAGCGAGATTTTTGCGAAAAACCTTTTAACTTGATCCTCGTAACATTTTTAGCGGAGCATTAATCGGCGGGGATATTTGAGATGTTGGTTAGCACCACAAAAGGAAGCTTCATGCAAAAATTAAGCTTTCCCTTAATTTTTTCACTATGCAATGTTTTAATTCCCCGTATTGCAGAAAAAGCGGTAACCAACAATTTAGTTACCACTTACCTACTGCCCCCACGTAAACACAAGCCATAAAAGTAAGTACTGCTTGAAAAATAAATTTAAATCTGCTTTATTAAACTAAAATGTTAAGTATTTATTCAAACTATACATACTCACTTTTGAAATTATTAATAGTTAGTTTAGCCGTCAATTTATTGTACACAGAAATGTTTTGACATAGGTGCAAATATGTACAATTTTTCGTATTGTGCTTAGACATTTATGTAGTAAGTAGACATATGGTAAGTATATTGCAAATTACATTTTCTATGAGTACAAAATTATCAAAGAAATAAAGGTCAAAATAATATATATGAATGTACATAATTTAAAAATAATAAACTTCATAAACGTCTAAGGTATTACGTTGCATTTGTATACCTAGATAAGAAATTAATGTTATTGTTTAAGTTACATAATGTAGTAAATAAATATTGAATAAAACATTGAATTGGGACAAAGATTTGTATAAATCTAAAAGTTGTTTAATTTACGATTAAATAAAAAAGTCACATTTCTGCAAAATGTGTACGTTATCTTTGTTTTTGGAATTTTCCATAATCTGTAAATAATTAATTGGCCGGTAGTTACAAATAAATGCTAAAATTATGCATAATTTATCTTTTCTCTGTTCCTAATATTTTCTAATAGGTTTAACTGTATGATTGTTAACATTCTTGTGTTTTTGTGCACCTATGGTAATAAATTAGGTATTAAACCCAACGCAACAGCTATTTATAGAGTATGTAACAGCGTTAGTTACGAGCCTGAAAATTATTATGACTATGAGTCATCATTGACTTTATTCTACCATTTTAGAATTTACCTCAAAATATTCCATATTTATACGAAGTCTTATTTACTGACTGGTAGGCAACACATGATACCTTCGTCTATAGTACCAGGATATCAACAATGATTGGCCGAAAAAATTACTTTTTACAGAATTTTTATCAAAAGTTTATTCCATGTTTCTAGTGAAGTTAAGCACAAATATTTATTTCAACTTCAAATGACATTTCATTCCTTTATCTACATTTGTATTACAATAAAATATTTTTTCAAAACTCTAATAAATTAACCAGGACTATCAAGGTAAGTTAATTCGTGTATTTTATGCCTTTTATGCATCATACAAAACTTGATTGACTTGTATGTTTTAACAATAAAATAAAAAGAATCTTAAAAACCAAAACTTTAAATAAGTAAAGTTAGATTGGCGACATTATGCATGTTTCAATATAAGCAATTGTTACAGGTCTTTCCTATGGTACATGCCAGTCAAACGTCAATTACCTTTAGATTTTCAAAAGCGTTTAGAACATTGCCAATGGTTCAACAACAACTTGAGAGATGACCAAATACTGAGCTTAAGTTTCTTTACGGATGAAGCATGGTTCCGTTTATCTGGTTATGAGATTTTATATTTCTGTGTAATAATAAACATATACCTACTGTATTATGTAAGTAAATATAATTAAATAAAGCTAAATTTAAAAAAATTAAGTGTTAATTCAAAATAAACGTAAATTACAATTTTTCAAGTTTTCGTACGCCTTCATAATAGGCAATTCGTCATTCACGAGAGTTTTTGTCATTTATAATAGTATTTATTTTAATATCTGCGTTTACGCCACGGGACATAGCACAATTTTCACTTTAAGGATGCTGAACAGTAGTACCGTTCTAGCAGTGGCACTGTCAAACAATAATGATCGCACCGTATATGCAGTCTTATATAATTTATTATTTTCATAAACTGTTAACCTTTTTATGATAAAGTGGCGTTTTATTAGTTTTCCTTGAATTCTTTTAACCAACGTAACATATCTGGATGCTTTTCTTTTAATTTGACGGATTAAATGAAATTTTAAAAGTAACGTATTTATTCCATGAAAGTATATGTAGCGTATAAAATTTACTCTGGATTTTGTTTGGTTTTCTATATGTGATAACAGAAAAATACGATTTCTCGAAAAGAACGTCGAGAGGTCGTTTTGATTCTTTTCGGTTGACGCCATTTTGTCTAATTGGCGCCCCTTCAAAATTTACTTTTAAGGAAACGAGATGTGCTAGAAAACATGATATATATATATATATATATATATATATATATATATATATATATATATATATATATATATATATATATATATATAAGTCGAATTGGCATTGTTTCAAGCGCCTGCTTTACTTATATCACAGATGTACTGTATGTACATCTGTGCTTATATTAATAATTGATTTTTCTATTTGGTATAATAACGATACTACTACTACTACTAATACTTTATTTGCATAATTTACAAAAAATTTTGCAAATTGTTTGCGTTTTGCTATCTACATTTTCTATCTCTATTTACAGTTTTTACAGTCTCTCATTTCTTTACTTCACTTACACTAACTTCTCACTTTTCTCTTCTCCCATTACTGTCTTCTTCTGTTCCATGTTTCTTGCATCTACTCCGCTCCCTTTCCTCCTTCTACTAGTATCTCTTCTACCGTGCTCTCCTCCTCCTTTAATTCCCTGCATTCTTGCAGCATGTACTTCATCGACTGGCGCACAGCCTACATTCAAGTATCTCGGTATCCCGTCTCCCTTAATGTTCCTGTTGTTTACAATTGTATTTTCCTTCTTTTACCTTAGACCATCTTTCCTGCTTTTGCACATCTTTATCCCTTCTAATTATGTCCTCTCTAACATTCACTCCTTCCCTTCTTAGTCTTTCTACTTCCTCTTTTGCATATACATTTCTTCCGTAATATTCTTTCCTGGCTTCTTGTCCATATTCTATTCTTCCTTCTCTTATTTCTTTCCAGCATTCTTGCAGGATTTTATACTCTGTTCTTCTACTCATTTCCTCCTCGTACTTTACTGCTCTATTTCCCGCCTCCACCCTTATTTTCTCTACTTGCACCTCCTCTCTACTGATGAGTCCTGGTGTTTCTCTTTCCACTTCCAGTATCCACCTCCAGTATTTTCTTGCAACCCCTCTATCTCTTTGGATTCTTTCCACCCCCACACTTCCGCCCCATACAGTACCACACTTTATGTCAATTTCTCAAATAATAATTTATTTTCTTTGTGCCCATTCCAAACATTATTTCCCCCACACTCCACACTTGCCCTATTAGCTTATTCCCTTTTCTGACTCGATCTTTTAAATATTGTCTATCTTTATTGTCTTGTCTCATTGTGTATCCCAAGTATGTGAATTCCTTTACTTGCTGTATCTCCACATCCCTATATTTCCATTCCTCCTTTTTCCTTTTTGCACCCCCTTTTCTCCATACTATTACCTTAGTTTTACTCACATTAACTTCCAGATCGTTCCTTTTCAAATATCTGTTCAACGTTTTTAACATTCCCTTCATTTCTTTTTCCTCCTTTGCGAATAACACTATAATCATCCACGTATGCCAGCGTCCACTCTTTCATGTTCCCCATCACTAGGCCTCCCTCTTGTTATCCCCTTAATGTGTCCTCTACGTCTCCAGTATACATCGCGAACAGGCTTGGGCTCAGTGGGCATCCTTTCAATCGCTTCCTCGGTACAAATCATTCGCGCAGTTCCCCATTACTCTCACCCTGTTCCTCGTTTCTTCATACATTTCTTCTATCCTTTCTATTACCCTTTAGTTTATCTTTTTTTTCCTCATGAGCTCCCACAACTTTTGTCTGTTCACCCTATCGAATACCTCTACCATTTTACCTCTTTTCTTTCGTAATTCCTCGTTTGCCATGTGCTTCAATATGTATACGTTATCCGTTGTTGTCCTTCCCTTCCTGATCCCTGCCTGTCCATCTGGTAACAGCTTCTTTTCCTACATCTCCTTCTTTAACCTTTTTTTCCAGAACGTTGGCGTATATTTTGTAGGCGGTGTTTAGCAGTGTAAGTCTCCTGTAATTTGTCATCCGATTCTTGTCTCCTGTTTTGTACACTGGGCAAACATGTCCTTCCCTCTACCTCTCCTGGCATCCTTCTCCTCTCCATATTTTGTTTATTATGTCCGTAATCCTTTTTGTCGCATTTTCTTCTCCGTATATCCACTCCTCACCTTGTATCTCATCTTCTCCTACCGCTTTCCCTTTTTTTACCTTCTTTATTACATCTGTTACTTCCTCTTCTTTTATTCCCTCTTCTCTTTCCGCTATCTCGTGTCTGTTGTTACTTTTATTCCCGTTTGTGTTCTTTTCCGCTTTTCTTTCTTTGAAAATTGCCATACGTCTTCTTCTGTTTCTATCTCCTTAATCTGGTCTTTCTATTTCTTTTTGATTTCTCCCTTTTTACTTTCGTATGCTTTCCTGTATATCTTTACTACTTCTTTATATTCTTCTTTTTTCACTTTCTCGTTCTCCACCGTCCTAGTGTTCTCTTGCTTTCCTTTTGGCCTCCTTACATTTTTTATCCCATCATCTTTTCCACCCCATTTTCCGCCCTTCCATCTTCTCAACTTGACTTTTTCCGTTGCCTCCTCCATTCTTTCTCTCATTTTTTCCACACTTCCTTGCACTCTATTACCTTTCCACCTGATTGTTCCCTTTTTTTTTTGTACCTGTTTACACTCGCTTCTGTCCAGATCTTCTTAATTATATATTCCTCTTCTTATCTGCACTCTTCTTTCTCCCCCTTCCATTATCACTTCCAGGGGTTGGTGATCCGATTCAACCCTCTCCACTACCCTAAATTTCTTCATCCTTTCTTCAGCCCCAGAATTCGTAACTACATAATGTATTATTGATTCTCCCCTTGCTCCTATATAAGTGTACTCCCCCCCTCTCCCTTTCTTCTCTATTTCCATTCATTATTTCCCACCCCCTCTCGTTACACATTTCTAACAGTTCTTTTCCTTCTGTATTCAACACTTTATTCTTTGTCTGTTTTTTCCCGTCGCTGTCTTTTCTTGGAATCCCCCTATTTCCCTAGTCTCGCGTTAAAATCCCATCCTATTATTGTCATACCTTCCCCCCTATCTTCTATCATCTCCTCTAAATTGCCCTAGTCTCTTTCATCTTTCTACTGTATACCGTCACTATTTTTTTTTCTTTACCCCACTGTCAGTTTCTCTCTATGATACATCTTCTTTGTTACACCTTCCCTTCTTCTTCCTTTTACAACCATTTTCTTTTTATTCCCACTACTATCCCTCCCCCTTTGCTCTTCTTTTTGTATTGTTTCTTTCCGCGCACTGCAGGACCCACGCGAATTCATTTGGCATTTCCCTTTCCCACCACGTGGAAGATGCGGAATAGTAGTACTGTTCTAGGAGCGGCACGGTCAGACAATAATCATCGCACCGCATATTCAGTCTTATAGAATTTGTTATTTTGAAAAACTATTAACCTTTTTATGAAAAAGTGGCGTTTTATTAGTTTTCCTTGATTTTTTTTAACCAACGTAAAGTATCTGGATGCTTCTCTTGTAATTTAATGGATTAAATGAAATTTTAAAAGTAACGTATTAATTTTATAAAAGTATACGTAGCGTTTTAAGTTTACTCTGGATTTTGTTTGGTTTTGACTATGTGATAACAAAAAAATACGATTTGTCGAAAAGAACGTGAGAGGTCGTTTTGATTCGTTTGGGTTGACGCCATTTTGTCTAGTTGGCTCCCCATATAAATTTACTTTTAAGGAAACGAGATATATATATATATATATATATATAGAGAGAGAGAGAGAGAGAGAGAGAGGGGGGGGGGGGATAGTCGGTTATTGATGAGCACGTAGCATATATAAACCGTACCCTCTTGAGCCCGAAAAAAACTTGTTGAGCCCGCCCCCAGGCCCGATAACGTACCCATGTGTATATCATCAAGGTATGATTGTATAGGCATCAAAACATGTAAATCCGAAAATTAGATCGGGCTTCATAATGTCCGTTTATACCTCCACTATATACAGAATAGTTCTGAGGAGGCCGCTTCAGAGGTCGCTTTTCGATCTTTACGAACGCTACGTTGTGTGGCCCAGCATGCGTCAACGTTGGGATCACTTTTTAATAGAAAAACATGTACACATCTTTAAAACATTGAAATTGTTTACGTGACGTACGGATACGCCTGTGCATATTTTTAATATGGTGCTTCTCGCATAACAAATTATTAAGTTACCGTAATCGTAAAATTTATTTATGAGCTTTACATATTTTTATATAAATTATTAACGAATGGTTTAACTACAACCCGGTTCCTTCCAGAATACAATGAACAATGTTTCATTATAAATTCTTCAATTTCACAAACTGAGTGTTAATGGCAAACCGGCTAATGACTAATTACCAAATTTCAATAATTAGAAAGAATTTCAGCGGTCGACCACTGATGATGATAGCTTAGCTATTGAAACGCGTTCGGTGTTTTTTTTTAACTTTGGGTGGTAGGTGGGTATATATTGTTTGTTACAGATCCTGCCACAGTTCCATTGTTCCAGATTTTTCTCGTATAAGTAAAACACCCCACTATATTAAAAATTCTGCCGACTTTGTTGAAAAAATACATAATTTCAAAATTGAGTGTGATGTAATGGGCAGTTTTGATGTTGTTTAGCGTTTTACAAAAAAAAACTACTGAATATATTGACCCTTTTCCAAAGGATATAACCATTCTTTTTCAGCACTGTCTTACTACTACCTATTTTCAGTGTAATGGTAAATTCTATGAACAGATTGATGGTGTAGCAATGGGTAATCCCCTTAGTCCTACTATAGCTAACTTTTACATGGAAAAATTTGTATCATGGGGAAGAGGCACTACATAAGTTTTTGGTTTTTATAAATGGTGCATCCAGTTTACCATGGAAAAAAAAACTAAGGGAGGTTTACCATTTCTTGAAATATTAATGTCTAAAAATAATAATTCACTATCTTTTAAGGTTTACAGAGAGCTGACACATACTGATAATTATCTTCATAAATTATCCAACCACTATCCACGTCAGAAAAGTTGTGTAATTAAATGTTTAGTAGATCGAGCAAAACGAAGTTATGATCTTGAATTTTTAAAAGATGCATCTAAATATTTAACAAAATCTTTACAAGATAGTGTATATTCACTTACTGATATTAATAATGTTATTACCCCTTCTAGACATAACCTTAAAGAAAAACCAGTTCTTAATGTTGGTACTGCTTTTATTCCTTTTACAGCTAATGTTACAGATGGGACTGAAAAAAATCTTAATTAAATAGGGTATTAGGGCTATGTTTAAACCTACAAGAAAAATTAAAGGACATTTAAGGCCACCTAAGATGTTTCATACCCATTATTATCTTCCGGAGGGTGTCAGTTATCTTGTTCATGTGGAAAGTATACATTGGAAGCAAAAAACTTAGCTTTGATACAAGACGTAAAGAACATATGAGATTTTGTAGATAAGGTCAACCAGAGAAGTCTGCGGTAGCTGACCATACCTTAATTCAAATCATGGTATTCAATTTGACAATATGGAAATATTGATAAGACAAACTCATTATTATGTCCGTATTGAGATAATAATATAAAAATAAATAAAATAAATAATTTTAATAGGCGAGAAGAAAATCTCCGTTTAAGTAGGTTTTGCCATCGTATAGTTTAAAAAAAAGGTCTTGATTTGAATTTTAGCTTTTTGGTGTGTCTAGGTCCTTTGCTGTTTTTTTCCTAGACCTTGAAGTAAATGCTTTACCAATTATATTTTGAATTACCAAGCAACGTAATTAGTTGAAATTAAAATTAAAAATTACGTAAAATGTTCTGCATTATGCTTTTCATTGTTAAATAGCACTTACACTTATTTATAAAGCTATTTCTTTGTTAGATTTAACTGGATTATTTTAATCCATGTCAAGTTTCTATGTGTGAATGCTTCTATCAATTTCAAATTGAAGTTTTTCACAAATTTACACATCATAGCTTAATTAAATTTTGTTAAATTTGTTTTTTGGTTGACATTTTTCATTGTTAGCCTTCGACCATTAGAGGGTGTTCAAATTTGTCATCTTCAAGACAGTTTAACAATATTTAATTTTTTAATTCTCTAGTTATTCTATACTAAAGTTGTATTATATAGTTGGCTTTGTACGTATTCCAAACTGTTATGTTAATAGTAGGTTTATGTTTTAATTTTCCAAATTTCACAAAATTGTTTTGAACATCTGTAACAATTTTATTAGATAATACTGCTTGTGACCAAGATACCTGTGAGTGTTCTCGAAACGTTTAGATAGTTTGTATATACAAATACACTATTTAAATATATTATAATGGTGAAAGTTACATTTTCATATTCCGTTATTTCATGTTTGAAATTTTTCTGACAGCGTATTGGCCTTGTTTCTCTACTTTAAATTGTTCGTGAAAGAAACTTTTTTAGCGTAACACGCATTACCGATAAAATTAAAATTCGTAAGTATCGAGTGATATTATATTCCATAGTACATGAATTATCTTAACCTTCCGCTATTGGAAATGAAATACTGACCAACCCACTATTTTTGCGCATTTTTTTAAATAGACCAATTTCCTTGGAACAAGGTCAAACTTATGGTCTCGATAGCCAAGAACTAAAAGTCGTAGTAATATTTTGAGGAGACTGGTGATCAAAACTTTTCGTTAGGGTGCTAAAAATTGTGCGTTATCGGAATAATTGTTGAATGCGCAATGCATACTTGTTTTTTCTTTTAAGATTATTTCATGGTCCTTTGATCTTAGATTCTACGTTGTGATAGGCGTGCAAAGCTTTTGTAGCTCAGTCAAAGGTCGTGGGAAAAATGGTTAGAACAGAGGAAAAGTTTTTAAATAACACCAGAACTGACATAACTAACCTCAGAAAACGCCATGCAAAAGAGGTTTAGGTGTCCTACATTTAATTTACTTTGATCCAAGCTGTGCTAATTAAAAAGAATTTGAGACATGAACATTAAATTTTGATTGCTCATCCCTTCTTCAACTACAAAATTAATTATTAATTGATTGATAGTTATCTAATCGTAACGATCTGTTAAAACCACAAATAACGCTCCACAAACTAAAGGACGGTGTCAATACATAATAAAAGTGTAATTCGCCGAAATATCATTGAAAATAAGGAAAAAGAGAGAATAATAAGTGCATATCTATGTAAAATAGCTAAAAATATCGACAACGCTGCCGGGATTCATAACGAACGGACAATGTATTATGTGTATAAATTCGGGCCACACAATGTTATGTATATTAGCGCGGGGGGCCGGGCGCAGTAGAGACCTGTTGCTATACCGGGGTCAGTAAGATACCGTCTGTCAGTAAAATTGGCATTGTTTCAAGCGCCTGCATTACACAGATGTACTGTGTGTACATCTGTGCATATATTAATAATAGATATTTCTATTTGGTATAATACAGATGCAATTTTCTTAAATTTAAAAGCAAGTCTTTCGCTTCATTAGGAGGTAAGTTCGCCTTTATGTTCTGCTCAGTTCTATCAATAATGTTGACTTCGTAACTAGAGCTCGTAACTAAGATTTTGATTTATTTAGTTTCTTACTGTGTTTATCTTCACATCTTTATACACTTCCAAAATTTCCTTGTTAATGTAATCATCTGACGGGGACACCTAGGTTGACGATTACTCATAGCCAATACAAGTAAAATGTTCAAGGCCCTCGCATCGACTTCTAGCAGGTTTTAACGTAAACCTTTTTGTTATTCCACACTCAACTAAACTAACGTTTATCGTGTCGGAGCCCTGGAAATCAAAGAACTATAACAGTAATTAATGTTTATAGCTCACGCTCGACGCACTACGCCTACAAACTTTTATTGAACACGGAGACCTTTGAACTAGCTGTTAAAGAGTGCTTTCTGTAACTATAAATTGATATTGGCTTCCGTTCTTGCACTGCTGGTTTGTGTGAAGCGACAGCTATACACAACTCTAGATATTGCTTGTCATGTGCTTCGTTTATGATTTAACAAATATAAAATCCCAGTAGGTTGCAAACATTCAATTTTTTACTTACCCAATATGCCTGGTTATCAATTCAATAATTTATTTCATTTCAATAGCTGAAAATACTTATACAGATTGATCCATTCCCTATTTAAACGTGTAGTATAAATTTTTCACTAAAACTATTATACCTGTAAATTTGGCTCTCTCAGGACCCCCACATGTCGGTTTTGATAAAGTTACATACCCTTTTGACTGCTTTATACCGAGTGTTATTTGTGTTTCATTTAAAAACTTCATGAATTCCATATGGGACATGGTTGTTAATGTCGGTTTCTTGCTTAAACCGCGTACGCTTCGGTTGTAAGCAATTTATGCTTCACCTGTCGCTTATGCTTCTGGCAGGATTCCTTCTTATTTTTGTTTTAGCTATCCCGCTGCGACATCGTCTCCTTTTGGAGGTCTGGTGGTGCTAATTCTTTCAATTAATACTGATTATTAATTTTTTTGTCTTAATTCACCTACTGCAGCACGAACAAGATAAATAGTGAACTGATTGTTGTTATTTCTTTCAATTAATATTGATTATTAATTTTTTTGTCTTAATTCACCTACTGCATCGCCAACAAGATAAATGGTGAACTGATATACAAACTAAAATTATTTCTTCGGTTCAGTAACGTTATCGCGGTAACGTCACACCAATCAGCGACGTGAGCGAGCACTTAAGCCCCACCCCCACCGGAAGGTTGCGGTTGCAGGACCAATGGGGGAAGAGGGCGTGGCTGCTCCTACCGGAAGGAGCAACGACGTCAAGTCAATGGGATGCGAGGATGGGCCCCGCCTCTTGTTGAGTTCAGGAAGGAGGATAGCCCATTAGCTGGCCAATGAGAGACGTGGCGGCTATGTTGGAATTCTTCAGCAGCCTCTGGATCTTCGGCGGCTCCTTTGGGCGTCCGTTGTGGCTTACAGTAGGTTTTTCTGGGGCGTGCCTGTCTTTAGCCGCTTCTGGTGTGATGGTTTCAGGCGCCGCGTTGTTGAGATGTCGCAATCTGCCAGGCCTTGCAGACATCTTATTTGTCGCTGTTGAAGAGAAAGTTCCGATTGCAGGGTAAAGCCTGAAAAAATTTTTGCACCGGGATTCGAACTCGAATAAGTTAAGTTATAAATATATGCATATCCATATAACCAACTAATCCATCACGGTTTTAGATATAAAACGTAAAAAGTGTGGTATAAACGTAAATATTCAAGTCGTCATAAAGGATGATGAGCAGCTTTTCATTTGGTTGGTGTTAGAGAGAGACTACATTCGAGAATCAACATCTCGCACGCATTCTAGAAAAGTAATTGCTAATGTACACTATATGTAAATACATTTTACAATTAAAAAACAGATTTTATTATTATTCTTAAAGTAATAAAATAGCTAAAAATAATGTTATTGATAAATTAGAAAAAAGACTTCGGTATTGTGCATTTGTAAATAAATCATATATAAAGGTTATATTGAAAGTTTGCAACATGATTATAAATGCGAATTTATGAATTTCAATGCTAATATATATTACAATGTTATCAGCTGTACAAACCACGGATCTGGTTTTAAAAATTTCTTATCAACGCTAATGGAATATAATAAAGTAATAAATTAGAAAAAAAACTTTAATGTGCAATATGTAATAACATTTTACAATTCAAATACTAGTACTGTGTTTTAAAGTAATAAAAGTAGAAAAGGGGATTTGCATTTTCAAATGAATTCTAACATAATTAATACAGGAAGCAATTCATTTACTGCTAAATATTTAAAACATGTTAATTAATTATATTAAAGCTAATTACGACAACCAGTTAAATCTAGAAATCATTATCATACACTTTAATTAAAGTAATGGCGTGAATTCCATAATAATAAATATATTCCATATGTACTCAAACGACTTTGATGTGGAATATATAATTACATTCTACACTTAAAATACTAGTTACAGTCTTTTGAAGTAATAAAAATAGAAAACGGAATTGTCCTGAGTAATTTACATAAATATTTAAGCTGACGTCACAATGAGTGAAGAGTAACTTTTCAATTTTGGTTGACGTTATATACTATATGTAATTACACTTTACAATTAAAATACTAGTTACGGTCTTTATATTTTACAATTAAAATACAGATTTTATTATTGTTTTGAAGTAATGAAGAAACAAGATCCGGCGCGCATTCTAAATATAATCGTTTGTTAAAATTGAATATGTGCGTAATTAATGCATTCAGTAATAAATAGAAAATAATGTTCTTGATAAATATGTAATACTAATAAAGTAATAAGTTAGAAAAAGATTTTGATGTTATGAATTAAACTATTTGCATTTGTAAATAATAAAAATTATATTGAAAGTTTGCAAAATTTTCACAACTTAGAATTCGCAGGTTTTTGCCTGCTGTATAGAAACCATAGTCATATCCTCCTCAAAGTATTAGTAAAGCTAATAAATATTTTGTGTATTTTGCGAAATAAAATTTATTTATTCCAATGTTAACAGATATTACAGTGAGTTTATCGGCTGTATAAACCGCAGACCCATCCGTTTTAAAAAAATTTCTTATCAGCACTATTTAAAATTTATATGTAAACTATAAATTTTCTATTAAGGACTATAAAGATTCCAATTGAATAATTGCGCAATATTTCTACATCCGTGTGATTATTTTCTTATAGAGCAATGAAACCGGAGACCGCATTCTCAATATCTTGATAAAAAATCGATATAAATACTAGATGCAATCGGCATGAAACTTCAGTTAGTTATTCACATTAAAGTTTCGGATATGGTTATTGATTATAAATATCGGCAAAAAATGTTAAAATTATAAACACTAAATATGGTAGAAATGTAACGGTAGAAACAGAAGAACATACTATATTTCTCCCAGAGAGGTTAACGAAAGAGCAAACGGATGAGAAGGTGCATAATCTTCAGCAGTGCACTGAACAAATTGCGCTGGTTTATGGAGGCGGCGTAGATATTGGTAAAACTAAAATGTTGACTAAACTATCCTTCATTAATTATACAGGTAAGTCATCATTATTATTCTGCATTATAAAATGAATGAGTTACATTTATAGGATAACCTGCCTGATCATCATCATCATCCTCGCTGTTTTTATAATTATATTAATGTACATATTGTATATAAATATTATAATAAAATTTGTATGAAGGTGTTTATTCCAATAGCGAGTTAATATGAAAGGTAAAATAAAAAAATTACGTCATCATAGTTTATTTTTATTATTACATTAAACACAATCAAATATTGAAGGAGGTGGTCCAACTATATGATCAACATCGACTGATTTATTCCAATGCTTCATACATCTTATTTTAGTGCGTAATTGTCTATCCTTCTGATAATGAGGCAACTTAGTCCATGTTGCAAGCAAATTTTCAGCACTTAATTGTAGAAATTCATATTTTATTACACGGCGAATACTTTCGATCATCGCTTCAAACACAGAGATGGTACGATACATCTAAAAATTCCAATAATGAGTAAATAATTAAAACAGGTTTACATACTTACACTATAATTTCCACATGCACTTCTTATCGTTAGCACAGGTAATAAACTAATAAAGCATAGCTTAGGGGGGTGTAACTAAGCTTCAGTATCATTATTGTGACGTCACACTAGCTATCAATGGAGGGGTAATGTAGTTGAATAGGTGATTAATTGAAATCAGAACGTTTATTATTAACATGAGCGCTAGTTATCTATAATTCCACCGCAATCGGGGTAGGAAGTTTATTGAACAATAATGACTTTAAATCTGTAGTACAATTATTTTGGACATTTACAGACATACGCTGTCTGCACTTTGATAGGGAGGAATGGCGCGAAATCTCGAACAATAAAACTGAACATCTAATACGTCAAACTCTAAAATCTGACGAACCCGAGAAAGCTATCTATACAAGCTATGGTATAAAAATTGAACTGTTGTTAAATAGCGACGAAGAAAAGCGAATCAGAATAAGCAGAGTAAACAATGCAGTATTATTAACCGGGCACGCAATCAAATATACGAATAATTATCGTAATTATTCGATTATGAAAGTTTTATAAATGAAGTAGCAACTAATCTGCATAATTAAGGTTTGAGCGACGAAGAAAGTACATTATCTAGAGGCAAATCTTTCTGTCAAAATCTTAGATTACTTTCAACATTAATAGGTCATAGTTATAATGTAAAAGATTATTTATTTTTAACTGAAATTGCACACACTCCCGCAAAAATTTATAAAAGATGTAGCTTTAAGTATCAATAGACCATACTTGTAATATATGTGTAAAGATAGACGTATATTATGTAAATCAGTACTTTAATAGAGACTCCACCTAGTGGTACATCTTTAAAAGCAGATTAGAGGTTGATCACAGCTCCATCTAGCGGTATATTAAGTGGATCTAGGTTCCTGCAATTGTCATAGCGTGAAAACTTGAAATTTCAAATAGGTTATAATAAAGAGGATTTGTATGCTATACTCCAGACGCCTACCTTACGATTCCAGACGCCTAGCTTCCGGTATATAGATTTTTTTATAAAAACCGGTGTGGACAATAAAACGCATATTATGTAAAACAGTATTTTATTAATGTAATTCTATATACAACTTTATTCAGCTTCATATGATAATTACATTTTATCTACAACGCTAGCAAGTGGTTCATACTCAATTAATACGTTGTGCAAAAAAACACAGTATGCCGAAGTATTGGCGGCAAAGGCCGATGATGCTTCAACTTCCAATTTCAAATCAATAACTCCATTATGAATACTCTCGTTTTGAGGAGTACAGTTAATTATAAATATCGGTTTACTCTTAAATTGTTCGTAACTAAGCATAGAACCTTGTGGCGAATTTTAGTATTGATTTCAAAAGTTTAAACATTCTTCGCAAGCATCCTCGTATGTGTTATCAGCGAAAACGAGATTTTGCTGCTCGTCCGGATATCTTCTATTAATAATATTTGCTTTTATATTCTATATATTTAAGTGATCGAATTGTGCTGCACTCTCTTCCCTATTATTTCGATTCTTAGTATGGAAAGCAACCAGTAGCCATTGAGGACGTTGAAAGCTAGTACTGCTCTTCACCGCGCCAAACCATTGACGTTGATGCTGGTAAGATCGGCTATATGTACAAATCTCGAGCGTGAAACGCATCGTGTATAGGTAAATTTTTATTAATCTTCTGATAGATAGACAACTTCATAGCATCATTCGGAATTACATACGGAACTTTCCACTCAACCTTCGTCAAGTTGATCTTAACATCCGTTTCACCAATGTACCAATCGACATCGGTCTTGGATCGAACCAATACCAGCTCTTGACGTATGTTGATTAGAGACTTCTTATAACCCTCTGCAAATCCTAACACATTCTTGAGCGGTGTGGAAGCGCATAAGGCAACCTTGGTGCTGTTTCACAGTTAAAGAGGCTTGTTTTTCGCACTCCATCCTGCATGCGATAAACAAGTGCTTTGATCTGCATTATATGAGCAATATTCTCTAATAGTGCTGTTAATACCAGGTAAATGTACTGTTTCAATCACCTGGTAGCCTAACATGAATCGAATCTCATCGAAGAGGAAGAATGGTGCATTATCCGTGAGATTATACGCTTTGTTTGCTTCATTAGGGGCTAAAGTACCTTCTAAATATAAAACACTATCGTAAGTAGCTTTAATGAGATCGGCTTTTTGCACAACCAAATTAATCTCATCGGAGTTGCTGTATGAGTTTGTTTTATGTGGATGATAAGTTCGACGATCGCATTCCACGATCATATCTTCGTACCTCGTAAATCGTTAACGCGGAATTAAAGTAAAACCGGTGAAATCGGGGTTCAAACAAGTACCTACCGCATCGTCAACACCTGCTACGTTAAAGTTCAAACTTCCTGTTGCACCTTCAATCGTTAAAACCGGAGTAGAACCATGACTTGCTACGTTTAAACCCCTCCGTCATTCGTTGAGGCGGAAGTTATTGCTGAAACAGATACTATTGAAGGAGAGGAGGAGACAGAGTAGGTGGAGCCAACTAATTTAACGCTATTACTCGATGACGCAGGCATTGCCGATGAATTCTAAGAGCAATATGATCCTTTACCTCGCCACTGTGTAGAATTACTAATCCGAGGGAACCAAGAACAAATTGATAATACATACGATCTTCATTATGATGCAAACTTAGACAAATGGGCTATCGGAGATTAACCAGTGGATATAAAAGGACCTTATATAATTATAAAAGGTTAGGTATATAGAGGCACCCCCAGAATATACGAGCTGCTTATATTGAAATAGCCGAAGAAGTTTATCTTGAGGGATGGAACAGTCTACGTCGATATTCTCGCTAAAACTAATGCATATAGGAAGAATCACGACTCTCACGGAGCAATTATGGGCACCAAGTTGTCTAAATACCGGAAGATTATTAAGTCGCAAATCAACACGAAACGTTTCGGTCGCGGCATCATGAAGAAGTTATCGAATAGGATGAAGGATTATGCATACTGGAATACTCCTCGCGGACTTGTTGAACGGCTCAGGCTGTTATATGCATCGAAAGCAGCAGGTCATACTGGACATGATAACAAAATCATTCGTATCGAAGAAGAGCACCGAGAAGAAGGAATAATTGCATAATAATACCCATCGAAAAGTTTGGCAGCCATTGGTTTTCGCATTTAGAACATGCAGCTGCAAATATCAAATTAACCTGGGAATTTAAAATTGACCGAAGATGATAGAAGGTAGAAGAGTCTGCAACGTCATCGATCCAATGCTAGATGCAGACGTAGTCAACAAAAACTATGTTGATAAGTATAAGGAAGTTCTAGAGCTTAAAATAAAGAGCGATATCGATTTATCGATTGCAAAATTATTGCCTGAGCGCGATCGTAAACTTGAGGAGAAAATTAATCGTACATATGGCGATATGAGTATCCTCAGCAGGGATTTTTATAACATTGAGAATAAGTTACACTAGTGGTAATGTCTTTAACGTTGGCGGTTGTCGAAGAATTGCGTAAGCCTGCGCCGAAGAACTTCGTGAGGAAAGGAACCATCGTCAAGCATCGGGATGATCTCTGACAGACGGATTTAGCCGAATTTATTCCGTATGCTAAAGAGAACCGCTACATAGGTATATTCTAACAGTGATAGACTGCTATTCTAAATATCTATGGAAATGCCCTTTAAAGTCGAACCAGCTATATGTTGAATGGCTTGGTATCGATAAAACACATGGTTCATGGATTAATAAAACAGATTTTGTACACACACACATATATATATATATATATATATATATATATATATATATATATATATATATATATATATAATTTTGGTACATCGATGCAAATATTTAAAGGGTGATATAATATGTGATTTTGAGTCGATTTAAGGAAACATACTTATATACCAAGTGTTACCGTTTTGAGATAATGCCACTTTTAATATTTCTTGATTTTACCGTGCTTTTCTGCAAATATCGAAGTGTACAAGCGTAATAAGCCGTCTTATCGCAAACTTATACTAAGTTTTTTTATTCCTCATGAAGTGATTGTTCGTATTATTTTATCAGAAAAGCCTAAACTGTCTTTGGTTCTTGCCTAGAACTTCTTAAACATGAAAGTTTTAATTTGTAAAAAAGCAATCACTAAAATTCAAAAGTGGATTTAGTCTAAAATCTTTCGTTATTTTTTTTTCCAATTTCAGTAAAACTTCTTTGGGCAATAGTCTTTAAGATAGCATGAATAGATTTAGAAAAAAATTTTCACAAATTGGAAAAATTGAATTTAATTACCAAAGTACCCCCTATGCGCATTCACCAAAACGTAAAATAGCCCTTCATTATTTAGTTTAAATAGTTTAAAAAAAGCAGACTTTTAGAAAATGTTTTGCGGTTATCGCTCCACCCAGTACTTGAGTTTACAGAAACTGTTTCTGAATTCAAGATTTCTTTCACCTCACTAACACTGGAATGTAAAATTTTCTTAGCAAAATCGAGTTTATTTTCAAGTGAATCTACATTGCTATTTAAAACGTCACTTTTGACTTTTCGTTTATTTAGTGGAAATAATTTCAATTGTGGTAAATTTAATACAATCGTGCAAAAACAGTATGAGCATCACGAACATTAAGGGTTGTACCGGTCTCCGGCCAAATTCGCTATCGCTCAGCCTCCAAACATGGCCGGCGACCGGTAAACGTCCTTACTGTTCTTGATACTCAATATAATATTGCCTCGTGCAGTACTAATTTTGAACACCAATAATAATACTATTAATGTTTTAATAAATCGGACATTTTCTAAAAATCTGCTTTTTAAACTATTTAAACTAAATAATGAAGGGCTATTTTACGTTTTGGCGAATGCGCCTAGGTACTTTGGTAATTAAATTCAATTTTCCAGTTTGTAAAAATTTTTTGTAAATCTATTCATGCTATCTTAAAGACCATTGCCCAAGGAAGTTTTACTGAAATTGGAAAAAATTAACGAAAGATTTTAGACTAAATCCACGTTTGAATTTTAGTGATTGCTTTTACAAATTAAAACTTTCATGTTTAAGAAGTTCTAGGCAAGAACCAAAGACATATTAGGCTTTTCTGATAAAAGAATATGAACAATCACTTCATAAGGAATAAAAACTTAGTATGAATTTGCGATAAGACGGCTTGTTACTTGTACACTTCGATATTTGCAGAAAACACGGTAAAATCAAGAAATATTAAAAGTGGCATTATCTCAAAACGGCAACACTTGGTATATGGGTATGTTTGCTTAAATCGGCTCAAAACCACGTATTCTATCACCCCTTTAAATTTTTGCATCGATGTACCAAACACCCTGTATATATGTATATATACACAAGGTGATTCTAAAATAGGTGGTCAAAATTAGGGAGCTGATGCAGGATAGCAATGCATACAAAAAAGTTCCTATCAACTTGGGTCGTAAAACGTACCATTACGGAGATACAGGGTGTTTAGTTTTCAATTTGATAAGTTAATTTATTTAATATTTCCGTTAGTTTTCAATAAATAGCTTTCAAATTTGTAGCATTGCCTATAATTCTTATGCCGAATAATGTGATTTATCTAATTTCAATGTATCGTGCGGATGGCGCTATTTGCCTCATATTTTTGTGGTTAAATATGACGTAACTTTTTTCTAACAAAAAGTATCAACTTTCCAAAGGCACGATTGGATGCTGCGATCAATATTTCATAAAAAAGGTATACCTTTTTGAGCTGGCTATCTGTAACCATTTCCGAATAAAACTCAATTTCACATTTCAATTATCAATTATTGGTATTATTACAATTCGGAGAAGTCAGTATAATATCATTGAAATAAATGATTATAAACAGATTTAACAGAAAATATGAATAAATTACTGATAATGATATCATTTCAATTCGCAGTGTCCTCCATTTTCCTGTATACACTGTTGCAGTCTTCTCATAATTAAAAATACTTCACGATTTAGTCTTTGCTCTTGTACTATTTCATTGAAAGCGTCTTCAATTCGCTGGCGCAGTTCCTCATCAGTTTCAATCAACTTATGAAACGCGACATCTCCAACCGTTGTCGATAAAAATGAAATTTTGCATTACGTGGACCTTGTTTGTGTGTAATTCAATCATACAATCGCATTCGTATGGCACTGAAACGTAAGAAAAATTGGCACGGACAACAGCTTGCTAATATTTCGCTATCTCTCATTAACGTTTAAATTGTGTTTTGCATCGTTGTTAAATTAAAATGCCGCTCTACACATTTTCTGAGTATGTTGATATGCTGCTGGTGTTGGGCGAATGTCTTGGAAGTGCACAGGCTGCTGTGAAACGGTACAGTGAAAAATATCCCAGAAGAAATCTGCCTAATTATAAAACATTTCTGTCTACTGAACGCCGCTTACGTGAAAGTGGAACTTTGAAGCCTCAGACTGCTGATAGGGGAAGACGAAGGACGGTGAGATCAGTTGCAAATGAGGAGAATATTTTGCATATTATTGAAGATAATCCCACTGTTAGTACTAGGCGTGTGTCACTACAAATTCAAGTGTCACAACCAGTTGTTTGGAGAGTTGCAAAATAACAACAATTGCATCCGTACCATTACCGTCAAGTCCAGGATATTTTGCCAGGTGATAGACCCATACGCATGAGATTTTGTGGAGTGCTCCTGAGGAGGCATTAACAGGACCCCAACTTTCTTTCAAATATCACTTTAGCGATGAGGCTACTTTCACCAAAAACGGAGTGTTTAACATGGATAATGAACATGTTTGGGCCGATGAGAATCCGCATGCCAGAAAAACTACTCATTACCAACATTCTTTCAAACTTAATGTCTGGGTTGCAACACTTGGGACTGAACTTCTAGGCTACCGCATTCTCCAAGGTAATTTAACCGGAGAAACGTACCACGATTTTTTATCCAATTAACTTTATGAGCTTTTGAAAGACATTCCTTTAGCAAGAAGGCGTGCCCTACGTTACATGCATGATGGGGTCCCTCCCCATTTTAGTCGACAGTGTCGTATATGGCTATCCGAAAATTTTCCAAATCAATGGATAGGCTGAGGCTATGAGGCTCCTTTAAATTGGCCCCCTAGGTTGCCAGATCTCAATCCTATGGATTTAAATGTTTGGGGACAAGTGAAAAATAAAGTATATGCTCAGTTGATTGAAACTGTTGAGGAACTGCGACAGCGAATTGAAAACGCTTTCAATGAAATAGTACAAGAGTAAAGACTAAATCGTGCAGTATTTTCACTTATGAGAAGACTGCAACAGTGTATACAGGAAAATGGAGGACACTTAGAGAATTGAAATGATATCATTACCGGTAATTTATTCATATTTTCTGTTAAATCTGTTTGTAATCATTTATTTCAATAATACTCTACTGACTTCTCCGAATTGTAATAGAATTGAAATGGGAAATTGAGTTTTATTCGGAAATGGTTACAGATAGCGAGATCAATAAGGTATACCTTTTTTATGCAACATTGATCGCAGAATCCAATCGTACCTTTGAAAAGTTGATACTTTTTGTTAGAAAAAAGTTGTCATTTTTAACCACTGAAACATGCGGCAACTAGCGCCATCTGCACGATACATTGAAATTAGAGAAATCACGTTATTCGGCATAAGAATTATAGGCAATGCTACAAATTTGAAAGCTATTTATTGAAAACGAATGGAAATATTAAATAAATTAACTTATCAAATTGAAAACTAAACACCCTGTATCTCCGTAATGGTGCGTTTTACGACTCAAGTTGATAGGAACTTTTTTGTTTGCACTGCTATCCTGCAACAGCTCCCAAATTTTGACCACCTATTTTGTAATCACCTTGTATATATATATATATATATATATATATATATATATATATATATATATATATATATATATATATATATATATATATATACAGGGTCAAAAACAGGGTTTACAAAGATAAGCCCAACGATGTCGAAGATTTAAAAATCCGAATTACCAGAACGATAGAAGAAATTCCCCGAGAATTTTTACAAACTTCTATTCAGGGTTTCGTAAATCGATTGAGTCATTGTCAAATTAGAAATGGAGAACAATTTACTTTAATTTAGTTAGTTATTAATTTGTTTTTAATGATAAGATTGTGACTGATAAGTTTATTGCAAATAAATGAGTCTAGTTACCGTGTTAATTAATTCTGCTAATTTAATGGATCTTTAATATTTGAACATTAAGGCACTTTTTCTCAATTTTTTTGAAATGTAACATATTGAAAATTGTATACCGTTGAAAAGAGAATAGAATGTACTATTGAAATCAATAATCAGAAATATAGGTTGTCATTTCAAAAAAATATCGATGACGTCGTAACTTAAAAACAATTGAAGGAAAAAATAATTCAAGTATTCTCAAATGTAGATAATAATTTCATAACAAACTTTTGTATTGAACATAATTTCCTAAAATGAATATTAATGACAATAAATCGCCGTTCCATACTTTAATATATATATATATATATATATATATATATATATATATATATATATATATATATATATATATATATATATATATATACATATACATTCTCATGCAATAAATAATTTGTTATATAACATATGTATATTTTCATACATGATAAATAACTTCTGATACAATAATAAATTTCTTAACCAGTAACATAATAATAAATAAGAACAATAATATAATTTTCTTAACCTCTAGCATAATAGCAATAATAATGGTGATGATAATTCCTAATAATAGTAATAAATAATTTCTTAATCTACGATGCAATAATAATAGCTGATTTCTTAACCTAAGTCCTTAGTAGCGGGGATATTGCAATGTCCTCAAGCATCGATACCATAGGCAGCAAATACCTCTAGTCAAATCGATTGTAAAGACCGACTTTACGCTGTTCTATACTATAAACGTGGTGGCTTTTCGATATGATACTGCTTTGAGAGACGCTTGTAATATCCCCGCTTCTTAGGCATTTTAAGTAATCATTAAAGCTAATCATCTCTCTTACAACATAATCCCTAACACCTTTTAACTTCGTTACCTCATAATCCTTAAGTCTAAAGCTGTACATTTTAGATGCCAAAGCCACCCATTCATTAATTATTCTTCCACTCATTTCATCTTTCATCAAGCCAATTACTTCACCATTGCATCTTGGAATGTTAAAGGGGTTGTCTGCAGGAAAATCAGAAGTGTTGAAACGCGAAATGTTGTTGCGTATAAGATCGTATGCATCCTCACCTTTCATCTCGTACACCACGCTGTCGGTGTCCTTATGTAATAATTTCATGCAATCATCATTAAACTGATGCATGAAGTTATGGTGGAAATCGTATATTAATATTTTAGAAATGTCTAAGTCAGCCATTCCCACATATAGTAGCTTATTAAAGTAGATTTCCACCTTAGATAACTGGATAGCAATCAATTTGCATTCATAATCATATTACGAACCTTACTTAATAATTTTTACATATGATTTATTATGCACAATATCAAAGTTTTTTTCTAATTTCTCAATAACATTATTTTTAGCTATTTTGTTACTTTAAAAGCAATAATAAAATATGTATTTTGATTATAGAATTTAATTACATATATTGTACATTATGAATTATTTTTCTAGAATGCGCGCCAAATGAAAAGCTACTCATCATTCATTGCGATGTCGGCTTAAGTATTTACGTTCATATCACACTTTTCACGTTTCATATTTAAAACCGTGATAGCTCAGTTGGTTACATTGATATGCATATATCCATAACCTAACATACTCGAGTTCGAATTCCGGTGCAAACAGTTCTTTCAGGCTTTATCCTGCAACCTGAAGTTCCTATTAACAGCGACAAACAAGATGCCTGCAAGGGCCTGCAGATTGCCGGAAACCCCTGAAGGGCGCTGCAGAAGACATGCAAAGAAGCCGTCGAAGACTCCAGAGGCTGCTGAAGAATTCTAACATGGCTGCCACGTCTCTCATTGGCCAGCTAATGGGCCATCACCCTTTCTGAACTTAACAAGGGGCGGGACCCATCCTGGCATCCCATTGGCTTGACGTCATTGCTCCTTACGGCAGGAGAAGCTACGCCCTCTTCCTTCATTGGTCCTCCAACCGCAAACTTCCGGTGGTGGTGGGGCTTAAGTGCTTGCTCACGTCGCTGATTGTTGTGACGTCATTTCCAAAAGTCATCAAGTTTTATTATAAACTACGTAAGCCTAGAAACATTACCTTTTTTGTAGAATTTTTTGCTATTTTGTTAATTGAGCGGAGGGGAAAAGGTAAATGTTCACTTGAAAAAAAATGCCATAACTTCTTTTTAACTCAACTTTTTTTTATAAACTCTCGTTTGAGAAATGCTTCTCGGGTGCTTCTAATAAATTATTGACATTGTCGGTTTAGTTTTTTCTACTTCGGTAGGTATTGCCTTCTAAAGTAATAAATAGAAATGGAAGTGCTAACGTTTGATTAAAACCGTCATCTTTCTCAAAACCCAAAATTTATGCACAAGAGAATAAAATGTAACCTAGACAAATGATAGTCATTTCTTAGCGAAGGCATCCACCATAAACATTAGTAGGCTGTGAATACAAAATTGGAATAAATACGTCAAAATATTAAAACATTTTGGTTTCATGTCAGTGTCATTTATATTATTTTTCAAAGCTTCTTTTTGATTTTCTAAGCCACATTGGTACCATTTCGTGTTATGTTTCCTGTTGTTTGAGTTTTTCTGGTTATGCTTCGTGTTACGTTGTCTTTTAGTGTTACAAAATGCCTTACACCAACAAACAGTTGTTTGATATGATAGGTGTTCATTTTGAATGAATGAGAAATGATACAGTTGCGGCAAGGGTATGCGCACCAATATACTGATAAACACCACCTGAGTAAAAAATATTTTCTTCGAGTTATCCATCGTTTGCGAACTGGAAACGTTCATGTCCCCGTATATCGCATACAACGCAGGGGACGCACCGAACAGAACATTATTAATAGTAGAAGACCGGCACCATGCGCCATTTTGTTTTTTATGACGTCACAAGCCCGCCCACTTTTGACCTTGAGAATTTCACAATGTCTGCCAAGTGGCTGACCTCGGTTTGACCTTGGGAATTTCCGATGACGTAATTCGGCCTGAGAATTTCCGATGACGTAATTTGGGACAGGGGAATTTCCGATGACCTCACCTTTCACTTTTGACCTCGAAAAATTATTGACCTTGAGAAATTTGTTTACCTTCGGGTAGTTGTCAACCATGGGCATGGATTTGCACGGGTAATTTGAATTTTTTTTAATAATTGTAATACAAGTGTAGGAACTATCTCTTGTGCGTGTTTTGGTTTTGTCTGTGGTCTAGTGATGTATGGGCTAATGAATGTGTTCTGTAACCTTCAGAAAGGTGTTTACCTTGATAAAGTTGTTTACCTTGAGAAACTGGTTTACCTTGAAAAACAGGTTTACCTCGAGAAAGTTGTCTGCCTTGAGAAACAGGTTGCCTTGGGTAGCCTAACCTACTAGGCGGGAAATTTGAAATTTGAATAAGGTGCCCTAATGCTATCTCATAAGACAGGTCTTCGGGGACTTGTGTTAGGTCTGTGTCCCTCTTGTCGTGGCCCCTTGACTGAAAAAGTATTCTAATAACGGGGCCCTAATACTAACTTGTAAGACAGCTACAATAATTTGTGCCAGGGTCTGCGCCCTCTTGTCGCAGTCACTTGGCTGGAAATTTTGAATTTGTTGCGCCATCTAGTGGTGTATGGACTAATGAATGTTTTATGTAATAAAGGTGGCGCCACCTAAGAACTAATTAGGGTTTTGTTTGCGGCTGGCTCCATCTAATGGTGTATAGGCTAATGACTGTTTTCTGCAATCTCACTGTGTCTTCCACTATAGTGGTATATTTCAGGGTTAATGTGGTTTTGTTTGTAATACCAGCTGGTAGTATATGGACAAATAAATGTTTTCTGTAAGTAGGGTCCGGTTTTATTAATTAAGTGCTTATGTAAGACCGTATCCTTTAGAACATTCTAAGACGGGATTTAAAATTATTTTCGCTATGTACTACATAATTAGATTTGTTACTTGAAGAGTGTTTTTAAGATGGGACTTATCTATTTTCCGCTACCATCTTAGCTTGTAACACAATCAGAATTAAATCACGGTTTAATTTTTCGATATTCATAATGGAAAACAACAGTCGCATATAACATACAAAATCTAAGCACAGTATGTAGCATGAAAATAATATTTACAATAAATGACCGACGATTCTGTGAAAAATTTTCGCAAAGGCGGCTGCGAAGGACGTTTCGGCGACCCCCATTCCAGATAAGATAACCGATCCTATCCGAACATTAACTAGTGTGCCCGGGAACAAGACCCACGGCCGGCAAAATTCTCGTTTCTCGCGCATTTCGCTCTTTAGAGTGCACCGTCATAGAGTGAGCATGATTACAATGCGTGTATGTGTGTGTGTGTGTGTGTGTGTGTGTGTGTGTGTGTGTGTGTGTGTGTGTGTGTGTGTGTGTGTGTGTGTGTGTGTGTGTGTGTGTGGTGTGTGGGTGTGTGGGTGTGTGTGTGTGTGTGTGTGGGTGTGCGGCTGTGCGGGTGTGCGAGTGTGAGGGTATGCGTGTGTGCGTGTCAGTGTGTGCGTGTGTGTGCGTGTGTGCGTGTGTGTGCGTGTGTGCGTGTGTGCGTATGTGCGCGTGTGCGCGTGTTGGCGTGTGCGCGTGTTTGCGTGTGCGCGTGTTTGCGTGTGCGCGTGTTTGCGTGTGCGCGTGTGCGCACGTGTGTGTATGTGTGTGAGTGTGAGTGTGAGTGTGAGTGTGAGTGTGAGTGTGAGTGTGAGTGTGATGTGTGAGTGTGATGTGTGTGAGTAAGTGTGAGTGTGGTGTGGTGTGGTTGTGTGTGTGTGTGTGTGTGTGTGTGTGTGTGTGTGTGTGTGTGTGTGTGTGTGTGTGTGTGTGTGTGTGTGTGTGTGTGTGTGTAGTGCAGTACGTTGTGCGTGCGTGTGTGTGTGTTGTGTGTTGTGTGTGTGTGTGTGTGTGTGTGTGTGTGTGTGTGTGTGTGTGTGTGTGTGTGTGTGTGTGTGTGTATGGATGTATGTGTGGATGCAAATATTTCTAAGACAGCTGCCTATTAAAATATATAAAGATACCTGGATATAGACCTTAAACATATCGATTAATTATTATGTTCTATACAATTTTTTGATATGACGCGTAATTTATCTGCAAAACATCCTAAGGTAGAATTTAATTGTTATTTCAAGTTTTCTTCATTATCTGAATAACGACTAATTCTATAAGAAAGTGTGTAGACGTATTTTTTTAAAGAAACTTAATTTTACATTAATTTTCTTTATAAACTTTAAAGTAAAGCGAAATAAATATAAAAATTAAATAAATATGATGGTAAATTCTAAAGCTGTATTTTTACAGAAGCGGGCAGCTTTGGAATTTTTTTTAGGATAACATGTATTTATGTCTACTGATCTCTATCTGACGAAGTTTTAAACGTCATTCTGACACAGACTATTGTTCCTGTTTTTACAATGTCTGTTTTCATTATGAACGTATAAATGAGGGTGTATAGTTATCCTAAAAAAACTGAAATTAATACTTATTTTTAGTGCAAGTAAGCAACGAGCTGTAGATCTGAACACACGAGCGAGTGCAGCGAGCGAGTGTTTCATCCAGAGCGAGAGAGTACAAGTGCCTTTGCTTAAGAGTGCTAAACATAATTCTTTCCACAATCATATCAATTATTAAGCAGTTCAATGACTGGTTCTTATAACTCTGTTAAATATGTGGACGTAAGAACTGAGTAAGGTAATGGCGAAAATCTGAGCATATAATTTGCTTAAATATGTAACAGGAATACATGTATGTGTTTTCAACATTAACGAAATTTAATACACAAATTGCTAGGTGCGGTATAAATATTTACTGTGCAGTTATGGCATGTGAATTTAATTCCGGCCTTGCCTGAGCATATGTTAGTTGTGCTTGCATTTTATGTGAGATTGGTCTCATAGATTCTGTTATTTCACTTGAAGTTGATGTATATATTGTGGAAGAGGTTGTTGAGGGACCCCAAATTTTATTTGCAATCGCTATCTTACTCGAGTAGCTTTTATTTATATAACCCTCTGTAACACTTGTCGAACCCCAGTCTTTATGTATCTTTAAGGTAAGTATGTCCCCACCATTATTATCTAAAACTGTAGCTGAAGATCTACGGAAACAGTGGTCTGTGTAACTTGTGGTGTTGTCAAGTAGCAAATATGTGGCAATTGAACATGGCATTTTAGAGAATGTGTTAATTCCGACAGGTTGTGTGGTACATTTCAAGTTTTTGTAAAACAAAAAGTACCTGTTATATTGTGTATGCTTTGGTCTGAGTGACACGTACCCTTTAATAGTTACTAAGCTATTAGTGGTACCATTTGTTATAGTAAATTGTCTTGCGCGTTTTGTTTAGTTAAGAGTATTTTTACTGTAAAGGATAAATCATTGTTTTCAGATACATTGTTGAAAGTGAGTTTGCAAAGCTCGTCACATAGCATGGCTCATGCCACATCAAAAATTAATACGACCTGAAAAATTATATCTTTAGAAAACTATATAATTCGTAATAATTACCTTTTTACGTAAGTAAATTGCGTCTGGTGCATCTGACAGAAATGTTTCAATCTGTATCATGGTAAAAGTATTTGACTTTTTGCTTTTATGGCCTGCGGATTTATTTATCTTTTAAAAATGCTATTAGCCTTGCGTATTTGTTAATGTACACGTTTTCTTGTAAGGCAATGGTTTTCTTCAACATTGAAAAAATGCTCCACAGTGAAGGTCCTTTTAATTTTAAACTTCTCTGTTGAAAATATGTCAATAAAACGTTCTGATACAATTTTTTACAGTTATTTTTCGCCATCCAATCCTTAAATGTATTGCACTCCTGTAGATATTTCGCCTTTGATGCAGTAGGGAGAGTTTCTAAATCAGCAACACTGGCTAATTCAACAACATTTGGGGGAAGTGCATGAAATATCTGAACCACTAGACACCCGGGAATTCATTATTTGCACAGCCTTAAACCGATGCTAATTAAAATTAAACTGACGTTTGTGAAATGTTAAAACATGCATTCCTAGTATGATTTTCACAGCAACCGCAGGCATAGTAACCGATCAACAAATTTTATTCACTAGTGATCAAACACCCGTTTTGCTCACTAAAAATAGGTATTATTTAATGATTGTGGTAAAAATTATTTCATTTCTTTTAATTTAAGTTATCACCTAGATGTCTATTAACCTCTTCTGTCATGAAGTTTTAAACGTTTGTTTGACATACATTGTTGTTTTTGCGTTTACAATGTTTCCTATTTTCCTAATGAACAAGAGGTTTCATAATTATCCTAAAAAATTGTTATTAAAATTATTTCATTTCTTTTAATCTCCATTTTGTAGGTTGTAAGGTCGTGGGGTTTTCCACACCAGATATTTTTTATATCCTATTGATTCACTTATCGATTTAATTGTAAAATTTCACTTGTTTCATATTTAAATTTAATTGAAATTTCCGTTGTTATAACTCATTTTAACTCATTTAAACTATGATATTTTTCGTAAACGAATATTATTTCTGTAAAGCATTGACCCCTAATTTTATTTGTGTCTCCTGTACTATACCTTTTAGTTACGCTTACTTTTATTGTGTTTAACGTACCTTTAGGACCATATCATTTTTTTTCCTTTTAATTAATTTCAATCTGTACATTCGGAAGTCGATTGCTGTAAATCAATTTTTTTTTCAGTTTTATTCAAAGTGCAAGAGGGAGCTGCACAGAGTCGTTCATTAAATTTTTTTCCGTTGTTTAATTTACAATTAATTCTGTTGTTTTTAAATTTAGGTACACAGTGTGTATCCAATCGATTCTATGATAGTGTGTTAACCACTTTGTATGTGTAATCTAATCTTATTTCAGCTTAATTATAATCTTCCGTGACGCTTTGCTTGGTTGCTATAGACCCCTGTTTCTATAAGTTATTTTCTACACTTTTCAAATTACTTCTACTGGCAACTAATTCTGAGAGATTAATAAAAATTAAATAAAAACTTATTTTACAATATACATAAATTTTTATTTACAATTTTCTTAAATATACGTAAAACTTCTCCTCACGATAATATTTCGTTTTTTTCACGCCCTTTTCAAGTTTATGGTCTTAAAGAAAATTTGTGGTGCCCTAACTCTCGTATTTTAAAACCCCTCAACCAAATTTATTTTGCTGCCGCACCTCTGCCGCGCACACCCAATTGCTCAATTCAACCAACCAGCTTCTAGCCTGGGTGAGTATATACTGCGGTTAACGCCGTGGCAGACTATATCTTAATTATAACATTGAAAGAAAATATAATAGGTAAATGGCCAAAGTATTAGAAATATTTTCAAGTCCGAAAGATGGCCGCTAGGAGGCGCAACTGATTTCCAACCATGGAACGGGCCCTTTCTCGGAAAATATGCAAGTAGACATATTTTCAATATTTCCGTAGTAAGCACTAGACAATTTTATTTTTTTTAAGGTACTTTTGTTTAACAATATATGGTGGGAAACGTCAAACAGTTTGTTTACATTTAAGTTAATCTGTATGACTTAAAGTGAATTGAATTTCGTATACTTAGGTTCTACATTTAAGATAGATACTCTTCATTACGTATTATTTATTTGTAATAGCATTTATAATTTAATTTAGTTTAGGTTAAGTCTACGGTAGGGCGTATATTTTACGTTTATCGAATTACGTTTCGCATTTCATAAAGTTTACTTTAAATAGTAGGCATATCACTTTCGTTTGCCTATAATTATTATTTACTTGTGGTTTAAACGTTTGTAATTTAAGTTAATTTCATTTCGCTAAGTTTAATCAATGTTCCGTTTACGCTTTCTAAATAGTTCTAATGTACTCCATGTTTTTAAGTTATACTTTAAGTTCACGCCTAATTCTCAGTTAGATCCAAACTACATCTCTAGTTAGCAATATACATAAGTTTGTTCATCCAATTTTCATTAGTAGTCAACTCGGTTGCAATACATATATCGTTTTATTACCAGTTTAAGTAAAATTAAGGCATGAGTTTCATTAATTTGGTTGGTCTAGCACTGCTACATGGTTTATTAAGTTAATTACTTCATTTCCATAACTTTACCGAGTGAAATGGCTACAGTCGTGCAGTACACATTTAGCATTCTTGTATTTCAGGTCACTTCTACGTTTACATGTAAATTCAGTTAAGTTCCTACGTTTAAATTTAATTAGGTAATTGTCACATTACAGTTGGTTATAGTATTAAAGTTAATGTATATTTTCGTCCTACAAGAATATTATGTTAACAATTTACAGGCCTAATTTGAGTTTCTTTGGTGCTCGGTACTATACTTTCATAGTTGACGGTTACCTTTATTCGTGCTTAAGTACTGCATTATACGAGATATACTTATCTTTCCATTGTTAACGATTACTTTATGTCAGTGTCGTTACCACAATATAGTGAAGTCAATCTTGATTTCAGTCTACATTCATAAGTCCAGTAGACTTAATGGTTGCTACGTCTGTTTAAAGTTATTTCTACGCATTGTTCAGATTTACGGACTATTTGAGTGATTAATAGGATTAACTAAATTATTTAGCATTATCATAAATTTTTAGTTAGGCATATTATTCGTTAATTTGTACAATTACTAGTTCATTCAAGTGAAATTTCGTTTTTTACGTTTTCAAGTTTAAGTCAAAGTTTGCGCTACCTGATGTTTTTAAAACTTGCACAAATTTTTTAACGGTTAGTCAGCTTATCTCAGGTTCTGACCAATTGCTTCTAGTACTTGGTGAGTATAATTTAACTGTGACATATCTAACATTACATAATCTTACTTTGGAATAACGTAATACTGTTGTACTCGCATGTATACGGTAACATTAATGTTTCACAGTTCGAGTGTCGCTACGAGGCGTAACTGATTATCCAACATGTACGGTTTCATGTACAATAGTGAATACGACTATTCTTCAAATTTCAGTACATTACATTTACTTTTTGCTAGCTATTTTTTTAACATATAGGTAAACGTCAAACAGTTTACATTTAAGTAATAACCCGTATGTTAAGTTGAACATAGGTCTCATTTAAAGAACTTTACATACGTAATTTACATCGAAGATTTTATGGTTACGCGATATTTTACTTTTGGACAATTAGTTTCGATTTAGAATTGTTTAATAGTAGGATGACCGTTTGACATATTATATTCTTGAAACGAATTTATTAATTTCGTTTAATCATCCTATGTTAATGCTATTTCTTTGCATGATATGTAGTTTCACAGTAGTACTAAACGTTTAGTTGAGCCTGAAACAGTTTGTTCATCTAATCTTAGTAGTCGTTAACATTTCGTTTTTGACAGAGAAAGTGACGGTTTTCATTAAGTATGTTAAATTTATGTTAGGTTAGCCATGATAAGTGCTACCTACCTGTGTACATACGAAGTGCATTTAACGAGACAGTACTTATTTCGTTAATACGCATTTTGTACGAATTTCAACAGTTCGTTAACAAAACAAAGTAATTCTATCTTAATATTAGGTTTGTCTACGAACAGTTCAATTATTGTAAAGATTGGATAATCTCTCATTACTCACAATTTACGAGCAGTATTGGTAGGTGATTCTACAGTAAGTTCGTATTCGTGCAAATATTCGTGCGCATTTAGCATTTAGTTCATTCTAAAGGTGACATTATCGTCACAATATACATAGAAAGAAACATATGACGATCTCTACGTATTATTACAGTAGAGATGTACCTAAGTTTTTTAAAATTGAGATCTTATAGCATACATAATTGATTAGTAAGTTGTAACTAAAACAGGATTCGATACATATTAAGTTTAAATTATTGTTTTCTGTAACTATTATGGTTTTCAGCTATAGAGGTTAATCAAAGTTACCTGTGTCATTAGAATGTTTTTAAGGTACGTTCGAGTTATCTATGATTTGACGAATTTTTATTAGGTGGAAATAACTGTCCTAGTAAAATGTAAGTGATTACGAGTTTTGACTATTATAGATGTATAGAAATGCAAGTTTCAGTTCGTTAGCAAACAGGGACTAATCGATTATTCAACGTAGTTTGTCATTACTTAAAGTGATACCTATCAGCAAATAGACATTTGGGATAGCATTTAACACAAAGTTATCGACTTTAGTATACAGTAAGAAACTCCAAATAAAAATAGCGAGATAGCACAGCGTTTAAGTTATGTACAATTTTACTTTGAAATCTGATCATTACTTAGACAGTATTTGAAAAAGCATCTAACATCTGACATGATTTGAAAAAAAATTTGTAACTTCTTTGAGTTCCAGATTAGAGTTTTCATTTCAGCTACACGTTTTGAGTCATCTATTTCTGGCCATATTAGACGGATTTTGAAAAGTTGACGCCTTCTGTCAAATATGTTAATTACTTTCATTTTTACATTATTATAAGTACCTACTAAAATGTTTCAGAATGTAATTGACTTTTTAGGTATTTTGACTAAGTGTTAATCATAGAATTAATGAGGCTAAATTATTATTCAAACATACTTTAAGTGGCATTTTTATACATACAACAGTATTGGATATTTAAATACTAGATCTTATTATTTGACCGCACTTAGTTTGTGAATAATGAAATATTAAAAATAATTGCAGAAATAGAAAGCTATATTTAATAGGATTTAATTTGATTTAAAATAGGAATCAAATAATAATTGCTTTACGTAAGCTTAAAAATAGTCACTGTACACTAGTTATCAAAATGTTTACATGTCAAATTCTAATTGGTTCACTTGTGTTTGAATCTAAGATGAATCCAGTATTGTCATTGTTATGGTCATCAGTTCAATCATTTAGACAATTGTTGTGGCAATTTCCAGTCATATGTGGATATTTACAGATCTTCTATTTTAGCCTATGTGTTAAAGATTGCAGCTCATTTAGCAGTAACGGTGACAATTTAAGCAATTAATGAACATCCAGAATTGAATAAACCATAGTTCTTCAGTATTTACGTGACTTTGTAGCATACATCGTTTGTTGATACATTTCTCCTTTTTATCTGATCTTAATTATATGTATTGATCATGCTTTGCACCATTGAATGATTTTGTATAATTTGGCACTTGTCAAATTTTATTTACAGTTTTGACCATTTCTGACCATGCTTAGAATGATAGATTTTAGAACTAATTGACACTTTATAAAAATGGTCTATTCACCATTTACAGTTATGAAAATTATTAAATGTCCAAATTCTAATTTTTATCTTGTTATTACAAATAAAGATATGCATTTCAGGATATATTCTACATCTCTAAATTTTATTACAAATAATATATTTAAATTAGCTAGAATTATTATGAATTTATAGCATTAATATTAAAAATTTCAGAGAAAACATTTATTATGTAGAAATATTGAAAAACGTCACAACTTTTATCAAAACCATCTACCTAGTTACTAAATAATCAATATCTTAATTTTACTGTTTAATCTTCTAATTTATTTCAATGTAGGTCATTGTTGCAACATTAGAATTTCTTAGTATTAGCATTTCAGAATACGTTTTTCAGACTGCATTGCTATGGTATAAGAATTTCGTGAATGAAATACGTAAATTTGAACATGGTGCGTATTTTCTTCAGTTTAGAACTGACTTGTACCATCTTCTGAACATCGGCTCATTTTATCAAAATAGAAACATTAAAGAATGCTAGGATATTTGTTATATTAAAGTTTATTATTTCGTTTAATAGTTTAGTAATTATCATTTAGTATTTACTATGCTTTAAAGTTATTACATTGCTTGTATCATATGTCTACAGTTTATAGTTTCACAGTTTATCAGATTTAAAGTTTATCAGTTTACGAGTTTTCACATCCTCTACAGTTTACAAGTTTACAGTTTCAGTTTCAGTAATTACAGATTTACAGCATTACAGTTTAAAGATTTCAGAATTCAAGCATTTACAGTCACAACATCACAGTCTAGACTACAGATACTACACATGTTACAGTTCTATTAGTAAGCACCTACAAGTCTCTCAAACAGTCTCAGTTTATAGAATTTGTAAAGTTACAAGTAACGCATTTTTCAAGCTCAACAGCCTCTACAGCCCACAGCTCACTTTAACAGAAGACTACATGCTAAAAGCTAAGTTTACAGCTTTATCAGTTTACAGCTTTACAGTTTACAGCTTTACAGTTTCACAGTCGCTACAGTTTACAGCTTTACACGCTTTACAGTTTACAGCCCACAGTCTACAGCTTACAGTTTACAGTTTACAGCTACAGTTTACAGCTTTACAGCTTCTACAGCACAGTTACAGCTTACACAGTCACAGCCCACAGTTTACAGCCACAGTCTTACTACAGCCCACAGTTATCCCACAGCCCACAGCCCACAGCCCACAGCCACAGCCTCTACAGCCCTAATCAGCCTCACAGCCTCACAGCTGCCACAGCCTTTACAGTTCACAGCTACAGCCCACAGCCCACAGCTCACAGCCCACAGCCCACAGCCCTACAGCCTCACAGCCCTACAGCCCACAGCCCACAGCCCACAGCCCACAGCCCACAGCTCCCACAGCACAGTCACAGCCCACAGCCCTACAGCCCACAGCCCTACAGCCCACAGCTCACAGCCTACAGCCCACAGCCCACAGCCCACAGCCCACAGCCCACAGCCCACAGCCCACAGCCCACAGCTTCGCTACAGCCCACAGCTCACAGCCACAGCTCACAGCCCACAGCCCACAGCTCACAGCTCACAGCCCACAGCCCACAGCCCACAGCCACAGCCCATAGCAAGCTCCACAGCCCACAGCCCACAGCCCACAGCCCACAGCCCACAGCCCACAGCCCACAGCCCACAGCCCACAGCCCACAGCCCACAGCTCCACAGCCCACAGCCCACAGCCCACAGCCCACAGCCCACAGCCCACAGCCCACAGCCCACAGCCCACAGCTCACAGCCCACAGCCCACAGCCCACAGCCTTCACAGCCACAGCCCACAGCCCACAGCCCACAGCCCACAGCTCCATCAGCCCACAGCCCACAGCACAGCTCACAGCCCACAGCCCACAGCCCACAGCCCACAGCTCACACAGCCCACAGCCCTACAGCCCACAGCCCACGTCTAGCCCACAGCCACAGCATCACAGCCCACAGCCCACAGCTCCACAGCCCACAGCCCACAGCCCACAGCCCACAGCCCACAGCCCACACACAGCCTCACAGCCCACAGCCCACAGCTCACAGCCCACAGCCCACAGCCCACAGCCCACAGCCCACAGCCCACAGCCCACAGCCCACAGCCCACAGCCCACAGCCCACAGCTCAGCAGCCCACAGCTACAGCCCACAGCTCCACAGCCCACAGCCCAGCCCACAGCCCACAGCCCACAGCTCACAGCCTCACAGCCCACAGCCCACAGCCCACAGTTCCCACAGCCCACAGCCCACAGCCACAGCCTCACAGCCCACAGTTACAGCCACAGCCCACAGCCACAGCCCACAGCCCACAGCCCACAGCCACAGCCCTACAGCCCACAGCTCAAGCCCACAGTCCACAGCCTCACAGCCCACAGCTCAAGCCCACAGCTCCACAGCCCACAGCCCACAGCCCACAGTCCACAGCCCACAGCCCACAGCCCACAGCCCACAGCCCACAGCCCACAGCCCACAGCCCTACAGCCCACAGCCCACTAGCCCACAGCCCACAGCCCACAGCCCACAGCCCACAGTCCAGCCCACAGCCCACAGCCCACAGCCTACAGCCCACAGCCCACAGCCACCACAGCTCACAGCCCACAGCCCACAGCTCACAGCCCACAGCCCACAGCCCACAGCCCACAGCCCACAGCCCACAGTCCCACAGCCCACAGCCCACAGCCCAAGCCATGCCCACAGCCCACAGTCACAGCCCACAGCCCACAGCCCACAGCCCACAGCCCACAGCTCACAGCCCACAGCCCACAGTCCACAGCTCATGCACAGCCCAGCCCACAGCCCACAGCTTCAGCCCTACAGCCCACAGTCACAGCCTACAGCCCTACAGCACAGCACAGCTCCTACAGCCCACAGCTACAGTTACAGCCCACAGCTTTACAGCTCACAGCCCACAGCTCTACAGCCCACAGCCCACAGCCCACAGCCCACAGCCACAGCCCACAGCCCACAGCCCACAGCCCACAGTCACACACAGCTCACAGTCACAGCCCTACAGCCCACAGCTACAGCACAGCCTCGTTACAGTCACGGTTAAGCTCTCACAGTCCACAGCCCACAGCCTACAGCCCACAGCCACAGCCTCACAGCCCACAGCTTACAGCCACAGCCCACAGCTACAGCCCACAGCTCCACAGCCCACAGTCACAGCTACAGTCTACAGTTTCACAGCTTCCACAGTCCACTGCCCACGGCCCACGGTCTCACGGTCTTCACAGTACAGCCCTACAGATCAACAGCCACGCTGCACGGTCCACGGCCCACGGCCCACAGGACACTCACAGCTCAAGGCTCACGGCCCACTAAGGCCCACGGCTCCACGGCCACGGCCACGGCTCACGGTTCACGGCTCTACGGCTCTTACGGTCTACGCCTCACGGTCACTCACGGTCACTGGTTACGGCTCACAGCCCATTATAGCTCATAGTCCATAGTCATAGTATAGTCTATAGCCTCATAGCTCAAGTTTATAGCTCATAGCTTTATATATAGTTTATAGCTCATAGCCATAGCTATAGCCCATAGCTCAAGCTCTAAGTTATGCCATAGTCTATAGTCTATATCAGCTCATAGTTTATAGCTTATAGTTTATAGCTTATAGTTATAGTTTCATAGTTTATAGCCCATAGCCCATAGTTTATAGTTTATAGTTTATAGTTCATAGCTATAGCTATAGCCCATAGTTTATAGTTTATAGTTTATAGTTTATAGTTTATAGTTTATAGTTTATAGTTTATAGTTTATAGTTTATAGTTTATAGTTTATAGTTTATAGTTTATAGTTTATAGTTTATAGTTTATAGTTTATAGTTTATAGTTTATAGTTTATAGTTTATAGTTTATAGTTTATAGTTTATAGTTTATAGTTTATAGTTTATAGTTTATAGTTTATAGTTTATAGTTTATAGTTTATAGTTTATAGTTTATAGTTTATAGTTTATAGTTTATAGTTTATAGTTTATAGTTTATAGTTTATAGTTTATAGTTTATAGTTTATAGTTTATAGTTTATAGTTTATAGTTTATAGTTTATAGTTTATAGTTTATAGTTTATAGTTTATAGTTTATAGTTTATAGTTTATAGTTTATAGTTTATAGTTTATAGTTTATAGTTTATAGTTTATAGTTTATAGTTTATAGTTTTTAATAAAACTATTTCAGACATACCTTCATGATGCCGTTTAACATAAAACGCCGATTTTCTGATTTGCTGGTGATGTAGGCCCCTAGCGGCCACCTTTCGACCTTGAAGATAATTTCCGCCGATTTCTCTTGGCCGATTTACCCACTAGTATTTTTTATTCCAATGTTGTCAGATTGACAGTTCCCGAGATATAGCCGGCGTCCATTCTTAGTTGGCCACCCGGTACATTTCCAAACGGAAAATGAATTGTTAACTAACTGTTATTAGTTATTCACTTAGTATTAACACGCCAAAACTTTGCTAAGTATTTCTTTGATACAAAACATAATTATAGGAACTACTAGAAACGTCCTCCTTCTTTACGAGTGTACTAGTGATAACGTCGCGAGCAAAGGAGTTCGTGACATTAGCAATTTCCTTTTGTTTACGACTCACATCTTGTTAATCTTGTTTAATACTCGTTATTGGTTCATCTCTGTTGTTGACAGGTTGAGCATAAACTTATAATTTTAACGTGCTACAAACGTGGAAATCTCGTGACTAGTATTTTGACCACGGCGTGTGCTGGGTGATTATAGGATTGATCATTCAGGTATCTGTTGATGTATGTGGATTTTGTATGAACTGTATGTCCTAGTTGTTCTTACTTTTCATAGATTAAGATGTCTAATAACGATCCAGTTCTTCTCGCCCATGTGTCTGGATACACTTCGAATATGAAGTGCACAAGTTTAACACTCGGACCGCCAACTTTTTTACCTTCCTAAAACTGCCAGTGCCGGTCATTCTGACCGGTATTATAATCACTGCCATATTGCTGTAAATATTTTATTTATAAATGCATTATGATAAGAAATGTTAAAAAACGAATACAATAATGTTTTAATTTACATTATAATATTTACAATAATTAATTTTTGGAACATTTTGAGCAAAAAATTACTTTTTGAATAGATGACACGCACTTGCCGCAAACTAACTTATTGCACTGGTTACATGTGTTAGTTGTTTTATTTTCACATTTTCCAACCTGACATGTACGTCTCTTCAGCTTTTGAAAGCTTTGCTTTCCGTTTGAAGGCCCAGCAGTTTCAGCTTTCTTATTCTTTTGATCACAATATTCTTCCCGTAATTCAGTTGCCAGTTGTAGGATAAAATCTCGCCGCTTGATGTTTTTTCCACTTATTTTTTTGTAAACTGCATAAGCATTGATAGCAGCCAAGTCTAATATATTATAAAATACATGTACTGGCCACCTTCTTCAACCAGCTTTTACAGAATATTTTCGCGCCATTTGATCGACGACATCAACGCCATACTTGGTTTCGTTGTAAAACTGAATCGTTTCAGGTTTTTTCTTAGCATTATTACCAATTCCAATAGAAGTATGAAGAGTGCTTAGTATGAGTACGTTTTTGTTACGCTTAGCTTGATGGATAGTTAGTGTGCAATCATTACATTTCAATAAAATGGTGTCATAAAGCTCTTGCTTACCATTTTTTGCAAATGCTGGGACTTCTCTTCTAGCTTTATTTACTGTTCCCACGATCGTGGTATTACTAGCTGAAAGAATTTCAGCTAATTTTAGACCCGTAAAGTAGTTGTCTGTTGTTACGTTGAGTCCTTTATTTAGATATGGTTCAAGAAGTTTGCATACTACATGTTCAGCAAGCGTTAGATCGTTTGGACGAATATCATCTTTCCCTAAATAAGGAAAACAATTCAAGATATATTTAGAACTCGTATATACTGCCATCCAAAACTTTATTCCAAATTTGTCGGGCTTGTTTGGCATATATTGAAGGAATCTACATCTTACTATCAACTTCCAAATTTCTAGCGCCGTATGCTCCACGAGCGTGCAAAATAGCAATGAAAGCATCTAATTATTATAGCGAAATGTGCCAGTCGTTAGTTTCCAATTGTCTATGCGCTTCTTCTTCAGTGCACTCTTTTATAAACTTTAGTATAGGTTCATTTATAAATAAACGCCAAAAACTACTCACTAGATCGTTATTTGATTTCCTCTTTGTATAAGCAGTAGGCCCAGGAGCTTCTCGAATCACGTTTCGTCGAGCATTTCTTCCTGGAGGATGAAAACCAGCCGGAAGAGTAGTCCAAAGCGTACCATTTTTTGTCTGAAAATTTCTTTCTTCTACGAAATTAGTATTATTCCGTTTGCGCTTCTTGCCTCGACCTTGTTGATCTTTATTAGACAAAGTATTTTTTTGCAGCAAGGAAATTGATTTTTTATTTTTTTCTGCATTTTGAACAGATCCAGATGTAGATGGTAAACAATCATTCGCTAACAAACATTCTGAATCACTTGTTTCACTTACATATTCTGAATCACTAATATTTTGATCACCACCTGGATAATAATCATCATCTGAGTCTGATACTACGAAAATTGACCCATGATCAGATTGTTCATCTGGCAATTGCTCTAGCTCTTCTAAATATTTTAGAGCTTCTTCAAAACTCAAACTTTTTCTGGACCACTGAGCTTCGTCACGAGTAGTTCCACCTTCACTAGACCACATTTTACACAACTAACTGACAAACTACAGCAATTAAACTTGACCAACTGCACGTTTAAAATCAAGTGGCGAAAATAAGTTGAAGTTCACAGATAAAGCGAACAAGCAGCGACTTGTATGTTTCGTGAGCGCGCAGCCCAATGTTGAATGTGTCACCGGTCATTTTGATCTGCGCGGCGGTTTTAGGTATAAATACATATTATTCACTTACAAAACAATTAATTTATTAAATTCCTCATTTACCTCTTTAAACCAAAGAACTAGGAAAAGTCACTAACTAAAAAATTTATTGTAGAAATAATTTGAAGTGAAAGTAAGAAACCGGTCAAAATGACCGGTGCGGCGGTCGGAGTGTTAAACAACAAGGAATAGTAAACTTCGATGTTCATATCTTTCTCGGTTAACGCAATGCTGTTTTTCCTTGTGTATCCATATTTCTCTTCTTAAAAGAACTTTTGGCGTTTAGACGACGTTTCGATCAGATCCTACCGGTAATTTTCAAGTCTGCTGCATCGATCTATTTCGTGTACTGCGTACCGAACTGAACTTCTCTGCTTATATGTTGTGTTTGCATACTACTTTTTGTCCTGTTATTGGTCTTATTGATTTCTCCACTTTCACTTTCTCTTCTTCCTTTAGTTTTATCGCTTTTACTTTTGTTGCTTTTATTCCTGTGATTGGTTTTTCTTTTAATAATGGTTTCAATGTTTTCGGTAAACGTTGTATATCATCCGTTGTGTTTAAATTATACGGCGTTTTTCTTTATTTTTCTATGGCTTGTCTTATTAGCCGTTGCTTTGTATTCTATGTTAGCCAGAATTTTAGAATTATTCCAATCGATGTTGTGTGATGTTTGTTGTACATGTGCTAAAGATCAAGTATTTTGTTTCTTTATCACCGCGTTGTTGTGCTCATCTCTTTTCACATTGATTCATCGGTAGATTTTGGCGATGTATGTATGGTCGCAGTCGTCATATGGTATCCTGTACACTCCTTTATTTTCCAGTTCAATTTTGATTTTTGGATTGCGTATCATCGTTGATACTTTTCTATTTTTCTGGTGCAACAAGGACATACTTTTACTTATATTACCCTAAGATGGGAGTAATTAGGTTAAAAATTTTGATGAAAGACAATGGAACGGGAGTAATAAAATTTTCACCAAGACTATCACAAGTTATTTATGTTACTGTTTCTGAATAACACATCGATAAAATTTTATAGTTCGCGGTAGCAAAATCAAAAAAAAAGATAACTGATCGTATGATACCCCAGAAAGAAAAGGAAATAACAAAGAAGAAATAACAATATAGCTTATTGATGGATGGAACAAAAGGTTCGTGGACAGTTGCTCGAGTCGGTATATATCGTGGGTCAACGATATTTGTCGAAAAACAAATTAAGGGCACAAGAAGCTTAATTGTATATTATTCCGAACCACAAGGAACCACCAAAACTGGTTAACACTACTCCATCAGAATAACAAAAAAGGTTAATTGTGTAACTAAAATTAAAGTGGATGACAATAATATGTATATGAATATATTGAATTAAATTTATGACAGAAAGAAAATTAAATATCTAATTTTTTTTTACAACAGAATTTAAAGGCGAAATCAAATTTTCAAGGTTCGTATAAGAAAATAATGAATAAAAATTAACGTGACTAAAACCAAAATAAAAGAAAAGATAACTAATTAGTGGCACGAAAAATCGACCCAGGGACTAAAATAACGTCCACAAAAATTGGCATTAATTAATATAAAACCCAGTGCCCGGATAGGCCTCGTAAAACACGAATGGTAATAAAAAAAACTTAATAAATATAGCTGTATAATGCGTAGAAAAACAAATTGTTCTAGCCTCAACCATAAATTAGATAACAGAAAAATTATAGTTGTAATATTAAAAAGAATTGTCAATAAAATTAATTAAACTTGAGAGAGATCATAAATTTAAAAAAAAGGAAAAGAAACAGAACTAAAGATGTCCGAAACTTACATAAGCCAAAACATGTAACAATTAAATAAATTCTTAATTGTGTAATCTGAATAACTAACTATAATAAAACGACGTCAGCAACAAGTATTTTAATATTCAAAAGTGTAAACTATCCTTATACGAAAACTATATACTTTACGTCATCAGCTAATTTGATAAGTGAGTTAAAAATATACGTAGTTACAAAAAAAAAGGAGGTAGCAAAGTGATAAACATAAATAACTAATTTGGGAGCATTTGCTTGCATTTCCTGACTTGATAATCGTCCCATACCATTCCGTTGCTCGTAGCGATCTGTTTTGAGCCACGTTTTATTATATAGATAATACGTTATGCGAGTGTGAGTTGCTCCCAGCTTACATCGCCATGGCCGTAGAACAGGCAGTACCGTCGAGCGATAAACAGGATGGTGGAGCTACTTAGAGTGGTCCCCCGATGTCATCCATCTCATCAAGTAGGAGAGCGGCGGTAATGTAGTGCGGCCTATAGTCATAGGGATGTGAGTTACCCGAAGCCAGCGGTTGTGGAATTCCTGAACTTCTGTGTCTTCGTCTTGGTTGTCGCTAGCGTAATGGTCGTCCGAGAAGTCTTGAAAGTCCGGAGTGTAGTTTTCGTTATCGCCATTATTTCCTTAGATCTCCTGATTATGGTCATCATTCTCATAGATCCTACCAACGTCATGGTTCCGGTAGGCTGCTGGTCGGACTATGACCTGGTTACAAAAGTGGACAGGTCTTTTCGTAGTCTTTGTTTCTGTCGTAATCGTCAGAATCGTAACTACAGGCAGGATCCATAATAACGTCAGACTCGTATCTATCAGACGAACATAACGCCCGAACACTAGATAAGATGTCAGTGAAATCATCGTTACCATCGTCGGTGTCATCTAGAACACCAGTAATAGTATTATCGTTGTCGTCCTCGTTATAGAAAGTGGTTATTTCAGCGTTGGTCAAGTCCAGCTATGGTTGTCATATCATAGATTGCGTCGCCATCACTGGCTTGGGTAGTCACATCGCTAGATGAAGAGGAGAAGATAATAAGTACCTCAGATAAGTACCTTAACCGGTGCAGAAAACACGGTTACAGATTAAGGCGTAGGCGTAGGTGGAATTAAAGGAATTGGTGTAGAAAAGCGAGAGGAGAAAAATCAAGGGCTTCAAATCACAAATCAATAACCGCAGGCGATAGTGGTAAGGTGGTTATCAACTTGAAGGAGAATTAAAAAATGCAAAAAAGTGTCATCTGAGGGATCTCATCGTTGCCAGAGGAACAAGACTGTGAATTTTTTTATTTTAGTGATTTACCTACTTATTGAATCCGTTGTACCTATAATTTGTGCCTCCAGTACCCCACCTTTGCAGAGGTGGTCAGGTTGATAGTACGGCTGAGATCTTCCCAAAATTATACACCAAAGAGGAATATGGTGCAGTCAAGTACTACTGAACTCAAAAAAACAGCGCACACAAGTTCCTGAAACCCTTGCTCATCCAGATCCATGGAATTTGGATAATTCAAGAAAACCTAACGCGAAACGATGCAACGAACCTGTGCAAAAAATGCTAGAAGTGTTGACATTGTCCACTTACCATGATTTCAGATCTTCAAATGGGGTGATGTAGTTTTTACTAATAAGAGGATTAAACAGTCTATACGTGTCAATTTACTAGTGTTAGTCATTGACCAAACAAAAAATCTGCATTATGTCTGGATAAAGAAATTTTCTGGTTTACTTAGTAACCAAATAAAATAATCCAACGCAATGGGGTAGTATATTTTTGTGATTCATGTCTTTATTACTTTAAAACAGAAAACCAGTTAACCTGTTACGTAGCGCATAACTGAAATTTGGTTTAAACTAAATTCCCTGACTTAAATAACAAGAATTCTATGTTGAAGATGTGCTAGAGGTAAGAATGCCTTATATGTAGAGTTAGACGAAACCAATGGCGACCATCTAATAGTCTACTAGAAGAGCATTTACCAGGTCACCATACTGCATGTACGCTCAATTACTTACACCACGTCCACGTAGGTGTAATGAAACAAAGCAAACCATATATCTAAATAAATACACTTACATGTGTAGGACTTACAGCATTTATCCAAAGTGCTTTTGTTCATAAAGCAAACCATATAAATAAGTTTTCTTTTCTTCCTGGTTTCATAGGTCAAGGTGTCTAGTATGAGACGCATGACCTGCGTTAAAAATTTTCGTGTGGTATGAGTAGACATTCTGTATCCACTTTGTGTTGAAACTTTAAAGCTTTTCAATAGTGAGAATGTGTCAATCTTTGAGCTGAGAGACCTTGGTATTATATAACTTTGGTATTGTGAGATTGTGAAATTGTATGTTCCAAAACTCTCCAAACTTACCTACTTTCAGTTGAGCACAAATGGTTCTATGAATATTGCTTAAGTTGGTTGTAGAGACGAGTTGTAGCAGAGGCAACTAGCTGTTCTTTCGCTAGAAAATCTTTATAAGCAGTATGATAACCAGGCTTTTGACTGGGAGCTAGCCAAAATTATATTCACAATACAGGCTTTGTATGTACAGGGTGTCCCAGAATTTCCCCTTCAAGTAGTATCTGTTATTTTCAGGGATATGGAGTTTGGTGTAGAGGGGTCATATCCACAATACCAAAAAAACGTTTAGCGCACTTATTGAAACTTTTAACGGGTGATTCAAATATTTCATTTGTTTTGCGCACTTTGTATATTTATTGACTTGTTGAATGTAATTGTTTCCCGGTTGCACCACTTACCTATGTGAGTAGTGGCGCTATCAAATTAGAGTTTGAGGTGTTTTAAGCAAAATACATTACTTCACCAATCTTATATTTTTATCCTGGCGCGTTTTTTGTTCCCCGTGTTTAGTAAAACTGCGGAATACAACATATATAACAAACAAACGTAATCAATCAACGAAAAAATGTACAATATATATATATATATATATATATATATATATATATATATATATATATATATATATATATATATATATATATACAATATTATATATACCGAGAGAGCAATAATAAATGTCCAGAAAAAGTTACTTTCCACTGCCTACGAAATCAAACTTTACTTCCTGTTACTTTAACATCTTTCTGAAGTTGACCGGGTTAAATGACTTACATAATTTGAAATTGTTTTTAATGTTTATTAGTAAATTAATGTTATTTTCTTTAATTTGTTGTACAAGATTACAAACAAATAAAGGAGATATAGTAACCAAAATAATCTCTAATGTTTTATTATCTTACACTTTTAGGTTACATTATAATAAAATTTACATAAATTTAGCATTTACAGTATAATGGATTAAAAGCTTTTCAATTTGGGAAACTGGCGTTTTAGTTCTAAATTATACGCTCTATATGACCTCCATTATTATTTAGGCAAGCATCTATTCGTCTCTCCATATTGTTAAACATATTTTGTAACAGTTCTTGAGTAATGTTTTGAATAGCAGCTCTAATGGTATTTTTTAAATCATCTACAGTATGCAAAGCTATCTTATATGCCGTATTTTTTAAGTGCGCGAATAAAAAGTAATCAAGCGGCGTTAAGCCTCTACTGATAATTCTGTCGTCATGAAACTCCTATACATATGCAGGAGTTCGTGCTGCAGTAAGAGCAGTTGCACGATCATGCTGATAATACTCTTATGATATATCATCATTGTGAAGTTGAATTATTATTGTATTTAAAAATAATCTGCAAAGTACAGCTGTAAAAGTTTCATTACCAAATACTGGACAAACTATACGTCTTCTCAACATGGCTACATAAAAACCAATTTTTATAGGCTGCAACTCATTCAGTGATGAAGCCACGCTTCATCACTAAAACATTATATATTTATCATTTCGTCATTCCTCAAACTGTTATTAAACCACTGGCAATAGTTCATGCGTGCCTCGTAATCAGGAGGAAGTAATTTTTGCTTTACAGTTACTTTGTATGGACAGTAGTAAAAGGGAGACACTACTTTCACTTTTGGCCTTGAGAATTTCCAAGGTTGCCTACATAGGGGACGTATTTTTGACCTTGAGGTTGATTTCGTGGCTGACCCTGGAATTGACCTTGGGCCCGACCTTGGACTTTCCCTTGAGGGTTTGACCTCGGACGTTGACTTTAGGCATTTCTCAATGACTTAATTTGATCTTGGAAAGATACTATAAATAGGTACACCTGAGTTTAGTTAATTTAGTTCTGTTTTGAAGAGCATTACGCTATGATCGTTATGGAATCTTTAACAGCTAATCACACTTCAGAATTGTTTTGTGGTGGATTATTATTACCCGACGAGCTGCTGATAAAAGCTTACAATATAATTAATTGAGGACATTGGTAGAAAAAGGGGATAAGTTACCAAAAGTGAGTAATGTATGCGGTTTGAATATAATTTTAATTGACTATCGTTTGGTGGAAGAATTGTATAAATCAGGCGATAAATAACTGAGTTAACGCTACTTTTGACTCAACCCATAAGTCGTCTTCGATGCAAGAAGGAGATAAGTCGTTCCGACTTATCCCGTTCTTGCACCAACCCATGTAAACTTGTAATGACGAGAGCACCAACTAGTCGCAGCTTGCTGCCGTGAACAGCTCAACGTTTGGTGAGTCAGTTTTGCAGTCAGTTTGTTGTTTGCGTACGAGTAGGTTGCTTCGCGGTTTAGGCTTATTTCGTTTTCTCATTAGTGTGTAATGTCGAGGCGAGAATGTGAAGAATCTAAGCCATTTCAGAACTCAGGAAGAATGCGAGGTGAACACAAGTGATACTTCAATGAATTCAAATTCAGCAAGTAATTCAGAAGTGGAAGCGGGTCCCTACAGTAGAAGCAGTGGAAGAAAGAAGACAAGAAAAGTTGATAAGTGGAAAAGAAATATTGCAAATGGTAAACATGCAAGAGGTGAAGAATATTTAGGATGTAGAGGGTAGAAAGTTCCTCATAGAAAACAGAAGAATCTTTGTGGGTGCAAGAAAAACTGTATTTTAAGCATAACAACATCAGATAGCAGGAATATAATTTCGTCATTTAATAAAATAGGCGAGAAGTAAAGGCAACACTCATATTGAGCCGGATTAATGATGGTTTCAGCTAAACGAACGTGTCGACCCCGTCAGGAAAATCCTTACGCCAGTTTGCATTTAAATATAAGGCAGTTAACACAAATTATTCGTTGTACAAAGACAGTTCTAATAAAACTGCATCTTCTTTCGGATCAAACTGCCTAAGTCTGAGTAAGGAGTATGTAAAATGGCTATATGCAACCTGCATGGAATTGGAAAGAGGCGGCTGGAGCGTATTTGTATGCACTTAACTAAAAATATTACACCACCAACAGATTTTCGCACTAGACCAAATAAATGTCCAGCAGGTATAGTTCAGCAAGTGCTTGATCACATCAGATCATTTCCACACCGTGAGTCCCATTATAGCCGTAAAAAATCCAAGAGGTGTTATTTACCTGCGGATTGGAATATTAAGTTGATGCACTTACTATACTTTAAAAGTATGAAGACCAATGCTTTGAGCGTATTCAAAGAGGTGACAAAATTAAGCCTCTTGTACCATATGACTATTACTTCTGATATTTTAAGGAGAATTTCAACTAAAGTTTTGGTAGAGTTAGGTCCGATACCTGCAAAAAATGTGTCTTCCTGGAAAACAAGACAGAATCTACTTTAGACGAAGAAGAAAAAAGTGATAAAAACACAGAAGGAGTTGCAAATGAAAAAATCAGAGTGGTTTTATATAGGTTTAAAGGAGCATTCAAAGGAATCAAATGAAAATGGTGAAGTTGAAGTACTGTGAATAAATTTTCAGCAGAATTTGCCGTTACCAAAAGTACTTTCAACAGATGCATACTATTTTAGACAGGTGTGGATGTACAATTGTTGTGTTTATTCAGCGAAAACTAAAGTTTCCCATGTTTATATGTATATTGAAACTATAGCAAAAAGGGAGCTAACTAAGTCATAAGTTTCCTGCAGCATTATACAACGAACACTTTGGATAAAAACATAAAGAAGTTATATTTATTTTCATATAACTGTTGCGCACAGAATAAGAACAATACCATTGCTGCGTTGTGTAAAACAGAAAGATTTGAATCCGTACTGTATCGTTTTGCAGAACCCGGACACAGCTTCTTAACGTGTAATAAGTCATTTGGAGTAATCGAAAAGAAAAACCGAGTTGTTGAACGGATTTATTTGCCACAAGAGTATAAAAACTTGGTAAAATCTTCTTCAAGAAAATTTTCAGTAGTAGATGATTCTCAGGAAATGATTCAAGATTATGTCACTAGCGTGATATCGTTTTCCCTAGCGATCCCAAAATACACAGATAAACAGAAATTTTCCGTTAGTACCTACCGAACTTTTTGTTATTCTAAATACTCTGATGATATAAAATATTCTGTTTATGCAAGTGGATTTATGTTTCTAACGTTTGCCCTTCTGAAATATAATCAAACGATTACTTTTGATGGTATTGGAATCTGTTAAATTGCTCCATCACCACTGAAAGATATTAAATACAAAAATGTTACGCAGCTTCAGAGTACGTCGCAAAAGCAGACATGTCTTTTTATCATGGTCTTAAGAGTAAAAATCAACCATTGGAAGTATTTATGGGGTTTTCGTCAATAGTGTTCGAATTTATTATTACGATTTATCCTGTGTTTGCACCAAAATGTATTTTTTTAATGCTATTGCGTTATTGCTGGATTATTTAAGTTTAAGTTTGATTTTTTCTATTGTATGTGACATCTAATAAACTATTATCAAATAAAAAAAATATCAAAAATTTTTGTTTGCCTTATCCCCTATTTGCATCCATGTTCTAAATTATAAGGTAGTGCTTGAAAATGGTACTATCGATTTGATGAAGGATTGCGAAGAGTTGGTGGAATGTAAGTATATACTTATTGTAATTTTAAGCTTTTAACTATTTTCCTCTTATCAGCCCACACGCGAAGATTATTAAGATTTTCAATGTGTAACGAAAAATCATTACGCGATCACATTATAAGAAAAAGAAAAGAAAGAAAGAAGAAACAATAGATAAAACCTGCAAAGATGACAAATGTCTTCCATAATACAAAGATTTTATATAATCTGTTTTTATTAATATATCAGTTTTGATCTCAGCTTTGATATCAAATATTTCTAAAATAGCTGTATATTTCTAAGATAGAAAAAATTCTCAGACATGGAACATAATTAATCGATATGTTTAAGTTCTATGTCTGGATATTTTATATCTTTGAAATGTGCAGCTATTTTAGAAATATTTGATAAAAATCAAAACTGACCCTTTAAATATTAATAATAAAAACGGATTAAATAAAATCTTTTTATTATGAACATTTGTCATCTTTACAGGTCTTATCTATTGATTCTTCTTTCTTTTTCGTCTTCCTCTGGTAATGTAAATTATCGATCTCTTGTCTTTATGTATTAAAAAATAATTAAAACTTAAAAATACAAAAGGCATATACTTGCATTCCACCAACTCTTCGTAATGCTTCATCAAAATCTATAGTACCATTTTCAAACACTACCTCATAATTTATCATATTGTAAGCCTTTATCAGCAGCTCGTCGGTTAATAATAATCCGCTACGAAATAACCCCAAAATCTGATTAGCAGTTAAAAATTCCATAACGATGATAACGTAATGCTCTTCAAAACAGAACTAGATTAACTACACTCAGGTGTACGTATTTATAGTATCTTTCCAAAGTCAAATTTAAGTGACTGAAAAATTCCCAGTTCCAACTCCAAGGGCACATCCAAGGTCAAACCCTCAAGGTCCCGCCCAGGGCCAGCCACGAGGTCTGTCTAAAGGTCAAAATACGTCTGCCGCTATGTTTGTGCTTATTAGAAGTAAAGTAATTACGTTCGAAAGATATCATTGTTTATTGAATTTTAATGTAACTTGTAAAGGTTGATAAATTAATGCATTAAATGATTTTCTTGAATTTGAGCATGTTTTATGACGGATGGACTGAGTTAATTACGACTGGTTGTAAATAGAATTAAAGAGGAGTTTTTATGGAAGTAATATTTCATTGAGGGTCACATTTATTGAGAAACGTAACGTAACAGAATTATTGTTTTTGATCAAATTAGTGATTGATTTTTGCTGCACGCAATTATTTTGGATAAGCGCGCAAGAATATTTCTATCCTTTTAAGTTAGCGAAGATCCGCTGGTCTCAGAGCAGCCTGCGATTACGGTTAGGTAAGCGAGTTGTTTGGGTATTTTGAGGGAGCTGGCATAATTAGGAATTTCAACCCTATTGTGACCTTTGAAATACTCTGGCGCCATTTTCCGGTTTTATGTCAATTTCAACCACTATTTTGACGTATTTACGGCAAGCTATCCTATTGTGCGCAAAATTTGGTGCACGGAATCTACACCCAACCATTGAGCAGTCGAGCAAAATTTTACCTGTTATCCCGTTTTACTACAGGTTCATACCGTAACACATTTTCAGTTAAAACAAATCTACGTCCAGATGATTTACCCTTATCATCACTGCCTGTATTTTGAAAATGTTCAATAAGTCTGCGGATATGTCTGCTTAAGTTGTCGTTATCAAATTTATTACTAGGAAATTCTTCACTGCTTTGTTTATACACAAAGCAACCGAGTAAATCATTTTCATTCTGCTGCCCATTTTGAAAATAAGAATCCAAAATAAATTGGTTACCTTGCAGAGACTAAGCCATTACTTAATCTGAATAATTTACATTTAGGTTAAAGGGTTATTTTTTGTTTATGCTGTACTTACTTGTCTTAAACGTTTTTGTAAACGAGTCTTAAAAAAGGCTAATTAAACAATAATAATAGAGAAAATAAACGAATAATAATACAAAACGTCAGAAATAGCTCTCTCAATTCCCAAACGGATTAAGCTAAGAATGTCAAATATGTAATATTGAGCAGCTAATCCCATGGTATGCACTAACGTTTTGATACCTCTACTGGAAAATAATATCATCTGGACATCCATTTAGGTTCTCTTTCTCTTTCTCTCTCTCTCTCTCTCTCTCTCTCTCTCTCTCTCTATATATATATATATATATATATATATATATATAT